>JAHIAM010002291.1:0-22280 GCA_021605205.1 Aegilops longissima | reverse complement strand
ACACCAACGCCAAGATACATACCATGGGCTATGTCGAGTTCAATCGACACGCTCCAACGTATCTATAATTTTTGATTGCTCCATGCTACTTTATCTATTGTTTTGGACTATAATGGGCTTTATTTTCCACTTTTATATTACTTTTGAGACTAACCTATTAACCGGAGGCCCAACCTGAATTGCTTTTTTTGCCTTTTTCAGATTTTGAAGAAATGAATATCAAACGAGTCCAAACGGAATGAAACCTTCGAAACGTGATTTTCTCACCGAACGTGATCCAGAGACTTGGACCCCACGCCAAGTAACCAGAGAGGTGGTCACGAGGGTGGGGGCGCCCTAGGGCGCGCCTGCCTCGTGGGCCCTCAAGCTCCACCGACGCATTCTTCCTCCTATATATACCTCACGCACTCTCAAACGATCGTAACAGGAGCCAAAACCTAATTCCACCGCCGCAACTTCCTCAGATCCACGAGATCCCATCTTGGGGCCTGTTCCGAGCTCACGAGGGGGCATCCACCACGGAGGGCTTCTACATCAACACCATAGCCTCCCCTGAAGTGTGAGTAGTTTACTCAGACCTTCGGTCCATAGCTAGTAGCTAGATGGCTTCTCTCTCTTTTGGATCTCAATACAATGTTCTCCCTCTCTCGTGGAGATCTATTCGATGTAATCTTCTTTTTATGTGTGTTTGTTGAGACCGATGAATTGTGGGTTTATGATCCAGCTTATCTATGAATAATATTTGAATCTTCTCTGAATTCTTTTATGTATGATTGAGTTATCTTTGCAAGTCTCTTCAATTATCCGCTTGGTTTGGCCAACTAGATTGGTAGTTCTTGCAATGGGAGAAGTGCATGGCTTTGGGTTCAATCTTGCGTGTCCTTACCAAAGGATGTAAGGGGTTGCAAGGCACGATTGTATTGTTTCCATCGAGGATAACAAGATGGGTATTTATCATATTGCGTGAATTTATTCCTCTACATCATGTCATCTTGCTTACAGGCTATTGCTTTTAACTTAATACTCCTGATGCATGCCGGATAGCGGTCGATGAGTGGAGTAATAGTAGTACATGCGAATCGCTTCGATCTACTTGTCTCGGACGTGATGCCTATATACATGATCATACCTAGATAACCTCATAACTATGCTCAATTCTGCCAATTGCTCAACAGTAATTTGTTCACCCATCGAGAATACTTATGCTCTTGAGAGAAGCCACTAGTGAAACCTATGGCCCCGGTCTATTCTCATCATACCAATCTCCATCACTTTTATACTTGCTTTGATTTTACTTTGCTTTTTACTTTTCACTTTGCATATTTATACCAAAAATACCAAAATATTATCTCTATCAGATCTCACTGTAAGTGACCTAAGGGATTGACAACCCCTAATCGTGTTGGTTAGTAGTAGCTATCGCTTTGTGCAGTGCACGAGGGACTTGTGCGTGGCCTCCTACGGATTGATACCTTGGTTCTCAAAACTGAGGGAAATACTTACGCCACTGTGCTGCATCATCCTTCCTTTCGGGAAAACCAACGCAAGCTCAAGACATAGCAAGAAGGATTTCGCGCCGCTGTCGGGAGTCTACGAAAAGTCAACATACCAAGTACCCATGACAATCCCTATCTCTCGATTACATTATTTGCCATTTGCCTCTCGCTTTTTCTCTCCCCACTTCACCCTTGCCGCTTTATTCGCCTCTCTTTCCCAATCTCCTCCTCTCGCTTCCTGCTGTTTTTCCTCGTCGCTTGTCTCTCGGTGTTAGTTTGCTTGCTTGTCGTTATGTCTGAAATTGGGGAAATTATCGTTGATATGGGCGTATAATAATATCATGGAAAATTCTGAAGTCTTATCAAGAATCCCCTACCTATCACAAAAAAGATTTCAAACGGTAGTGGTAATATTATTGAAAAGGAGTTATTCAAGATTTCTTTACTTGTGCTGGTGCTTTACCCTTTATGGGTGGTTCTATTCTCCATAGAACTAGTAGCCTTGGACACTATTGCCATGCTTATCGTGGAACTTGAAAGGCAATTTATGCATATGCACCCTTCTATACGAGAATTTTCCTGAATTTTCTAATATTGAACACTCCTCTAAGCGTGTCGCTACTATCTTTTGGCTCATGAATTCAGATTTATAATAAAAGAAGCCAAAGAAATCTTTTAGCATTATAGGGTGGACGCTGGCGTCCTCCCATAGAATCTATCATTTTTATCAAGAAGAAATAATGCTTTCAATCTATCGACTATGTTGCTTTCAATGAAAATCTTAGAAAAAAGGTGCCTACCAATATTTTAATTGATAGAATCTCTGAGCTTAATGATGATTTGGCTACTAAATAATGAGCTAGGATGCTCTCTTGAGTATAGGCTCACCAAGTTCTGTCAAAAGAACACTTATAATGATGAATTGGTTGTGCAACACGAAATGAAAGAGGAACCTATACCTCCTAAAATTGATCTTCGGACTTTTGTCCTATTAAATTTAGCCCTTTGATTACTTTTGCTTGCCTCAAAGAAAACTTGCTACCGAACGTAGAGAATATGAAATGAGTTTCACCGTCTATCTTATTACTACGGCACCACTTAGATCTATCCTTGCTTTTATGCCTAGCTAGGGCGTTAAACGATAGCGCTTGTTGGGAGGAAACCCAATTTTATTTTTAGTTTTTGTTTTTGTTTCTGTTTAGGAATAAATAATCCATCTAGCCTCTGTTTATATGTGGTTTTATCTTTTAATTAGTGTTTGTGCCAAGTTAAACCTATTGGATCTTCTTGATGATAGTTATTTGATCTTGCTGTAAGTTCCAGAAACTTTGCGCTCAGTGCCCGAATTGTTAAAAATCACCAGAACGTGATAAAATATTGATTCCAATTGCTTCTATCAATAAACAAATTTTCCAGGTCTTCTAATTTTGGTAGAATGTTTTGAGTTACAGAAGTTTGTGTTAGTTACAGATTACTACAGACTGTTCTTTTTTTGACAGATTCTGTTTTATGGTGTTGTTTGCTTATTTTGATGAATCTATGGCTAGTAAAATAGTTTATGATCCATAGAGAAGTTGGAATACAGTAGGTTTAAAACCAATATAAATAAATAATTAGTTCATTACAGTATCTTAAAATAGTCTTTTGTTTTCTTTTCTAACGGAGCTCACGAGATTTCTATTGAGTTTTATGTTGTGAAGTTTTCAAGTTTTGGGAGAATTCTTTTGATGGATTATGGAACTAGGAGTGGCAAGAGCCTAAGCTTGGGATGCCCATGGAACCCCAAGATAATCCAAGGACACCAAAATTCAAAGCTTGGGGATGCCTGAGCATCCCTCTTCGCCCACTTCTATCGGTAATTTACTTAGAGCTATATTTTTATTCACCACATGATATGTGTTTTGCTTGGAGCGTCTTGTATTATTTGTGTCTTTGCTTGTTAGTTTACCACAATCATCCTTTCTGTACACACCTTTTGAGAGAGCCATACATGAATTGGAATTTGATAGAATACTCTATGTGCTTCACTTATATCTTTTGAGCTTGATAGTTTTGCTCATAGTGCTTCACTTATATCTTTTGAGCGTGATAATTTTTTCTCTAGTGCTTCACTTAGATCTTTTAGAGCACAGTGGTGGATTTGTTTTAAAGAAACTTGATCTCTCATGCTTCACTTAGATTATTTTTAGAGTCGTTAATAGCATGGTAATATGCTTAATGTTAATATACTTGGTATTCAAGATATGTGAAACTTTCTTTGAGTGCGTTGAATACTAAGATAAGTTTGATGCTTGATAATTGTTTTGAGATATGAAGATGATGATATTAGAGTCATGCTAGTTGAGTAGTTGTGAATTTAAAGAATACTTGTGTTGAAGTTTGTGATTCCGTAGCATGCACGTATGGTGAACCGTTATGTGATGAACTCGAGCATGATTTATTTATTGATTGTCTTCCTTATGAGTGGCGGTCGGGATGAGCGATGGTATTTTCCTACCAATCTATCCCCTAGGATCATGCGTAATACTTTGCTTTTATAACTTCTAGATTTTTGCAATAAGTATATGAGTTCTTTATGACTAATGTTGAGTCCATGGATTATACGCACTTTTCCCATCCTTCCACTATTGCTAGCCTCTAATACCGCACGCTTTCGCCGTATCATACACCTACCATATACCTTCCTCAAAACAGCCACCATACCTACCTATCATGGCATTTCCATAGCCATTCCGAGATATATTGCCATGCAACTTTCCACCATTCCGCTTATTATGACACGCCCATCATTGTCATATTGCTAGCATGATCATGTAGTTGACATCGTATTTGTGGCAAAGCCACCGCTCATAATTCTTTCATACATGTCACTATGTTTCATTGCATATCCGCACACCGGAGGCATTCATATAGAGTCATATTTTCTTCTAAGTATCGAGTTGTAATTGTTGAGTTGTAAGAAAATAAAAGTGTGATGATCATCATTAGAGCACTTCCCAAGTGAGGAAAGGATGATGGAGACTAGATTCCCCCACAAGTCGGGATGAGACTGACAAAAATAAAAAAAAAAAAAGAGGCCATAAAAAGAAAGAGAAAAGGCCCAAATAAAAAAATAAAAAATGAGAGAAAAGAGAGAAGGGACAATGTTACTATCCTTTACCACACTTGTGCTTCAAAGTAGCACCATGATCTTCATGATAGAGAGTCTCTCATTTTATCACTTTATATACTAGTGGGAATTTTCATTATAGAAATTGGCTTGTATATTCCAATGATGGGCTTCCTCAAATGCCCTAGGTCTTCGTGGAGCGTTGTTGGATGCACACCCACTTAGTTTCTTTTGTTGAGCTTTCATATACTTATAGCTCTAGTGCATCCGCTGCATGGCAATCCCTACCACCACATTGATATCTATTGATGGGCATCTCCATAGCCCGCTGATATGCCTACTTGATTTGAGACTATCCTCCTCTTTTGTCTTATCCACAACCACCATTCTATTCCACATATAGTGCTATATCCATGGCTCATGCTCATGTATTGGTGAAGATTGAAAAAGTTTTGAAAATGTTAAAGTATGAAACAATTGCTTGGCTTGTCATCGGGTTGTGCATGATTTAAATACTTTGTGTGGGAAGATGGAGCATAGCCAACTATATGATTTTGTAGGGATAACTTCTTTGGCCATGTTATTTTGAGAAGACATAATTGCTTTGTTAGTATGCTTGAAGTATTATTATTTTTATGTCAATATGAACTTTTGTCTTGAATCTTTCGGATCTGAATATTCATACCATGATTAAGAAGATTTACATTGAAATTATGCCAAAGTATCACCCGTATCAAAAATTCTCTTTATCATTTACTACCGAGGACGAAGGAATTGCTTAGATGCCTCGATACGCTCCAACGATCTATAATTTTTGATGCTACATGCTACTTTATCTATTGTTTTGGACTATAATGGGCTTTATTTTCCACTTTTATATTACTTGGGACTAACCTATTAACCGGAGGCCCAGCCTGTAATTGTTGTTTTTGCCTTTTCAAGATTTCAAGAAAAGAATATCAAACGGAGTCCAAACGAATGAAACCTTCAAACATGATTTTCTCACCGAACGTGATCCAGAGACTTGGACCCTACGCCAAGGAACCAGAGAGGCGTCACGAGGTGGGGGCCTCAGGGCGCGCCCTGCCTCGGGGCCCCTCGGCTCCACCGACGCATTTTCCTCCTATATATACCTACGCACTCCCAAACGATCGTAACAGGAGCCAAATACCTAATTCCACCGCCACAACTTCCTCAGATCCACGAGATCCCATCTTGGGGCCTGTTCTGAGTTCACGGAGGGGGCATCCACCAGAGGGCTTCTACATCAATACCATAGCCTCTCCGATGAAGTGTGAGTAGTTTACTCAGACCTTCGGTCCATAGCTAGTAGCTAGATGGCTTCTTCTCTTTTGGATCTCAATACAATGTGCCCTCTCTCGTGGAGATATATTCGATGTAATCTTCTTTTTGTGTGTTTGTTGAGACCGATGAATTGTGGGTTTATGATCCAGCTTATCTATGAATAATATTTGAATCTTTCTGAATTCTTTTATGTATGATTGAGTTATCTTTGCAAGTCTCTTCAATTATCCGCTTGGTTTGGCCAACTAGATTGGTAGTTCTTGCAATGGGAGAAGTGCATGGCTTTGGGTTCAATCTTGAGGTGTCCTTACCTAGTGATGTATAATTGCAAGGCACGATTGTATTGTTTCCATCGAGGATAACAAGATGGGGTATTTATCATATTGCATGAATTTATTCCTCTACATCTTGTCATCTTGCTTACATGCATTGCTTAACTTAATATCATGCAGCGGATAGCGTCGATGAGTGGAGTAATAGTAGTAATGCGTAATCATTTCATCACTTGTCTTGACGTGATGCCTATATACATGATCATACCTAGATAACCTCATAACTATGCTCAATTCCCAATTGCTCAACAGAATTTGTTCACCCACCGTAGAATACTTATGTCTTGAGAGAAGCCACTAGTGAAACCTATGGCCCCGGTCTATTCTCATCATATCAATTCCATCACTTTTATATTGCTTGTTTTTTACTTTGCTTTTTTACTTTTCATTTCATCTTTATACCAAAAATATTATTCTATCGATCTCACTGTAAGTGACCGGAAGGATTGACAACCCTAATCGCTTTTAAGTAGCATTGTTTTGTGCATGTACAGGGACTTGGCGTGGCCTCCTCGGATTGATACCTTGGTTCTCAAAAACTGAGGGAAATACTTAGCACGGTTGCATCATCCTCTCCTTTCCGAAAAACCAACGCAAGCTCAAGATGTAGCACCTCCGAGGGGGGACCCCCCGGGCCCGCCAGAGCCCGATTTTCCCCAAGGTTCCTGGGGGGAGTCTCGCCCCAAAGCTTGCTTGTTTTGCTTCCATTTAAAGACTTCAATTAGCAAGAAGACACCGAGGGCCACCAGGAGACGGGCGGGCGCCTTTAGGGCGCCCTCACCCCTGACCGGGTGGGGGCCCCTCCGTATTTTTCCTTAATTTTTTTATTATTTCCAAAATAACTTGGAGTTTCGGACTTTTGAGGTGATAGGTCATAATATTTTCTCCTTTTCGAATTCCAAACCGCATTCTCCTCCTTATGTAAACCTTGTAAAATAAGAGAGAATAGGCATAAGTATTGTGACATAATGTAAAACAGCCCATAATGCAATAAAAATATAAAAGCATGATGCAAATGGACGATTACCTTTCTTGGGAGCCCCCAGATGATGGAGAGGAGACCCTCAACCTCCTCCCAATAAGGCGATGACTCAAGTGTTGTCGGAGGGTCCCTTAATCAACAAGTTCGGGAAAAGAGGTTCGGTGGGTCTCCACCTCCGGGAATCCGGTGATGATAACAAAGGTCCTCTTTCAGCCCACCGAAGGGATTCAGAGGGTGAACATTTCCTTAGAGGATGGTTGTGTTCCTGAGCGCTTCCGAGACCCGGAGACTGGACATATTTAGGACATGTTTGAAAGACTGCTGAGGGAGCAGCGCACTTTAATGGGCAGTGATTGAAAGATTTCATCCAAAGCTTAAATGAAGCCATGAGCCATAAGGGCTTCAGGTTTGTGACATAATGTTTTCAGCTATATTTCATTTGCAAAGATGCTTGTATAGGTAGTAGCCCCGAACGGGACTTCCACTAGGCAAACGGAGGATCCAAAAGGATCGCTTGAGGACAACCCGATGAACTTTGAACAAGCTATTCCCTTGGCCACTTCCACTATGGAAATTGCCGAGTTGCAGCGGCTTGATGGCGGGGATGATCTTGCTTTAATCAATATGGCTTGACGAATAAAGGTATGTATTCAAATCCTCAACATTTTTGGTATGCATGATGGAGATGTAGAACTGAATATGCTGCGATGGTGTTGCCGCTGAAGTTCTTCGAGGGGCGGCCCGCCAAGGAGCAGGCCCGAAGCAATGCTGCCGAAAAGGCATCACAATTAAAAGCAACAAGCGCACGGCCCAAGATGAGGAGAAGATATCCAATGCGCCGAACAAAAATGCTACCGGCATGAATTTCGAGAAGGAGAGAAAGCCTTAACGACGATTCAGACAAGGCCTTACAAGAGGCGAGAGGGCGCCGGAATCAAGAGCCGTGAGGAGGTTCGGCAGGGAGATTGCGGCGAAAGCCCTTTTCCCAAAATAAGTTCGGTGACCCAAACTATGCCCATCTTAACCAAGGGAGTTCTCCTGATATTCTTGACTTGCAAGAGTTCGCCGATGCGCGGGTATTACCAAGCCGGGATATGCAACGAGAAGCTTTTTGGTCGCAGATGATCAAAGCGACCTTGTCAATGAACAGATGTCCCAATGGGCCAACTTATTGGATATCCGGCGCCATAAGGATGTCATTCCGGGGCAACCAGCCATTCCAATAGCTATTTCGTTTGCGAGGCTTGTTGACGGTGAATCGATGCGTGGCGGTCAACGGCATTGAGGGTGCACGGATGGTTTTCCCAGGTCAAAACATTCGGGGAAGATAATACATGGTTTAAGAGTCCACCAAAAAGGACCGCCCGAGGGAGATTATTTTGAGACGCCCAGAGTCCGCCCCTTGATAGAGGGTCACACCAAAAATAATGTTCAGGAGGTTAGAAAATTAAAATATAATTTTATAGTTAATCATTTTTATGTTGGCTAAAGCTTGAATTCCTCCCGTGTCCGCTTTTAAATAATCTCAAAGTTTTCCAATCGGGTTTCAAATTTCCCTTTGTAGGAAGTACGGGTGTTCAAAAAGCATTTAATCACTTTATCCAACGCCTTGGTCCATGAAGGAGGTGATAATGGCAAAGGCAATCGACTATAGGCATAACACTTTCACTTAGCCATAGGAGTTTTATGGTGGGGCCGCCTTGAGCTTATGTGGTTTTCCAAGAGGAGAGGATGAAAGAAAGCATAAGTATTTCCCCTTTTGAGAACCAAGGTATCAATCCAAAGGAGGCCACGACAAGTCCCCTCACCTGCAAAAACGAAGCTACTCGCAACAAACGCGATTAGGGGTTGTCAATCCTTCACGGTCACTTATTAGGTGAATCGATAGAGATAATATTTTGGTATTTTGGTAAAAGATGCAAAGTGAAAAGTAAAACAAAGAAAAAACAAAGCAAGTATAAAAGTGATGGAGATTGTATGATGAGAATAGACCCGGGGCCAAAGGTTTCACTTGGCTTTTAAGGCATAAGTATTCAGGGGTGAACAAATTACGTTGAGCAATTGAAATTGAATAGAGAGGTTTCTAGGTATGATCATGTATAAGGCATCAGAGACAAGTAGATCAAAATTTGCATTACTATTACTCCACTCATCGACCGCTATCCAAAGATGCATCGAGTAAAGTTAAAACAGAGTCCCTGCAAGATGACATGATGTAGAGGAATTTCATGCAATATGATAAATACCCCATCTTGTTATCCTCGATAAAATACAATACGTTTGCAACCCCTTCACACGGGTAAGGACACCCAAGATTGAACCCAAAGCATGCACTTCTCCCATTGCAAGAACTACCAATCTAGTTGGCCAAACCAAACGGATAATTCAAGAGACTTGCAAAGATAACTCAATCATACATAAAAGAATTCAGAGAAGATTCAAATATTATTCATAGATAAGTTGGATCATAAACCCACATTCATCGGTCTCAACAAACACACCGCAAAAAGAAGATTACATCGAATAGATCTCCACGAGAGGGGGAGAACATTGTATTGAGATCCAAAAGAGAGAAGAAGCCATCTAGCTACTAGCTATGGACCCAAGGTCCAAGTAAACTACTCACACTTCACGAGAGGCTATGGTTTTGATGTAGGCCCCGTGGTGGATGCCCCTCCATGGAGCTCTAACGGGCCCCAAGATGGGATCTCGTGGATAAGGAAGTGGTGGTGGAATTAGGTTTTGGCTCATGTTCGACGCTTGGGGTACTTAGGTATATATAGGAGGAAGGAGTACGCGTGGAGCTTGAGGCCCACGAGGCGTTTAGGGGGCCCCACCTCGTGACCGCCTCTCCGTTCCTCGAGGGTCCAAGTCTCCGGATCACGTCGTGAGAAAATCACGCTCAAGGTTTCATTCCGCTTGGACTCGCTTGATATTCTGTTCTTCAAAATCAAAAAGGCAAAACAACAATTCGGCTACTCCGTTAATAGGTTAGTCCCAAAAGTAATATAAAAGTGGAAAATAAAGCCCATTATAGTCCAAAACAATAGATAAAGTAGCATGGAGCAATCAAAATTATAGATACGTTGGAGACGACGGCATCCCCAAGCTTAATTCGCTCGCCTAGTAGGTAAATGATAAAAGAGAATTTTGATGCGGAGGATACTTTGGCATAATTTCAATGTAAATCTTCTTAATCATGGTATGAATATTCAGATCCAAAGATTCAAGACAAAAGTTCATATTGACATAAAAATAAAAATACTGCAAGCATACTAACAAAGCAATTATGTCTTCTCAAAATAACATGGCCAAAGAAAGTTATCCCTACAAAATAATATAGTCTGCTATGCTCCATCTTCCCCACACAAAGTATTTAAATCATGCACAACCCCATGACAACCAAGCAATTGTTTCATACTTTAACATTTTCAAAACTTTTCAATCTTCACGCAATACATGAGCGTGAGCCATGGATATAGCACTATATGGAATAGAATGGTGGTTGTGGAGAAGACAAAAGAGGGAAGATAGTCTCACATCAACTAGGCGATCAACGGGCTATGGAGATGCCCATCAATAGATATCAATGTGAGGAGTAGGGATTATACAACGGATGCACTAGAGCTATAAGTATATGAAGTCAACAAAAGAAACTAAGTGGGTGTGCATCCAACTCGCTGCTCACGAAGACCTAGGGCATTTGAGGAAGCCCATCATTGGAATATAAAGCCAAGTTCTATAATGAAAATTCCCACTAGTATATGAAAGTGATAAAATGAGAGACTCTTATCATGAAGATCATGGTGCTACTTTGAAGCACAAGTGTGGTAAAAGGATAGTAACATTGTCCCTTCTCTTTTCTCCCATTTTTATTTTTTTATTTGGGCCTTTTCTTTTTTTATGGCCTCTTTTTTTATGTCGTCCGAGTCTCATCCCGACTTGGGGAAATCATAGTCTCCATCATCCTTTCCTCACTTGGGACAATGCTCTAATAATAATGATCATCACACTTTTATTTTTCTTACAACTCGATACTTAGAACAAAATATGACTTATATGAATGCCCCGCGTGTACCGATATGCAATGAAACATGAGTGACATGTATGAAAGAATTATGAACGGTGGCTTTGCCACAAATACGATGTCAACTACATGATCATGCTAGCAATATGACAATGATGGAGCGTGTCATAATAAACGGAATGGTGGAAAGTTGCATGGCAATATATCTTGGAATGGCTATGGAAATGCCATGATAGGTAGGTATGGTGGCTGTTTTGAGGAAGGTATATGGTGGTGATGATACCGCTGAAAGGTGGCGCTATCGAGAGGCTAGCAATAGTGGAAGGATGGGAAAAGTGCGATAATCCATGGAATCAACATTAGTCATAAAGAACTCATATACTTATTGCAAAAATATAGAAGTTATCAAAGCAAAGTATTACACGATGCTCCTAGGGGTAGATTGGTAGGAAAAGACCATCGTCTCCCCGACCACCACTCATAAGGAAGACAATCAATAAATAAATCATGCCCGAAGTTCATCACATAACGGTTCACCATACATGCATGCTACGGAATCACAAACTTCAACACAAGTATTCTTTAAATTCACAACTACTCAACTAGCATGACTCTAATATCATCATATTCATATCTCAAAACAATTATCAAGCATCAAATTTATCTTAGTATTCAACGACTCAAAAGAAAGTTTCACATATCTTGAATACCAAGTATATTAACATTAACCAAATTACCATGCTATTAACGACTCTCAAAATAATCTAAGTGAAGCATGAGAGATCAAGTTTTTAAACAAATCCACCACGCGTTTCTAAAAGATCTAAGTGAAGCACTAGAGCAAAAATTATCACGCCTAAAAGATATAAGTGAAGCACTATGAGCAAAACTATCAAGCTCAAAAGATATAAGTGAAGCACATAGAGTATTCTATCAAATTCCAATTCATGTATGGCTCTCTCAAAAGGTGTGTACAGCAAGGATGATTGTGGTAAACTAACAAGCAAAGACTAAATAATACAAGACGCCCAAGCAAAACACATATCATGTGGTGAATAAAATATAGCTCCAAGTAAATTACCGATGGAAGTAGATTTAAAGAGGGATGCTTCCGGGCATCCCCAAGCTTTGACTTTTGGTGTCCTTGATTATATTGGGGTGCCATGGGCATCCCCAAGCTTAGGCTATTGCCACCTTTTTCCATAATCCATCAAAAGAATTCACCCAAAACTTGAAAACTTCACAACACAAAACTCAATAGAAATCTGGAGTCCTTAGAGAAAGAAAACAAAAGACTACTTTAAGGTACTGTAATTAACTCATTATTTATTTATATTGGTTTTAAACCTACGTATTCCAACTTCTATGGATCATAAACTATTTTACTAGCCATAGATTCATCAAAATAAGCAAACAACAAACGAAAACAGAATCTGTCAAAACAGAACAGTCTGTAGTAATCTGTAACTAACGCAAACTTCTGGAACTCAAAAATCCCACCAAAATTAGACGACCTGGAGAAATGTTTAATTGATCAGCAGCAATTGTAATCAGTATTTTACACGGTCTGGTGATTTTAACAATTCGCACTGAGCGCAAAGTTTCGGAAATTACAGCAAGATCAAATAACTATCATCCAAGAAGATCCAATAGGTTTAACTTGGCACAAACACTAATTAAAAGATAAAACCACATCTAAACAGAGGATAATGGATTATTTATTCCTAAACTGAAACAAAAACAAAAAATTAAAAATAAAATTGGGTTGCCTCCCAACAAGCGCTATCGCTTAACGCCTAGCTAGGCATAAAAGCAAGGATAGATCTCGGTATTGCATCTTTGGTAGCATCCATAAGTGGCTCTCATGATAGATTCATATGGTAATTTTACTTTCTTTCTAGGGAAGTGTTCCATGCCTTTCTTTAATGGAAATTGAATCTAATATTCTTCCTTCATATCAATAATTGCACCAATCGTTCTAAGGAAAGGTCTACCAAGAATAATAGGACATGAAGGGTTGCAATCTATATCAAGAACGATAAAATCTATGGGCACATAATTCCTATTTGCAACAATAAGAACATCATTAATTCTTCCCATAGGCTTTTTAATAGTGGAATCCGAAGATGCAAGTTTAGAGAGCAATCATCAAAGTCACGGAAATCTAGCAAATCACACAAAGTTTTGGGAATAGTAGAGCACTAGCACCCAAATCACACAAAGCATTAAACTCATGATCTTTGATTTCATTTTGATAGTAGGTTCCCACTCATCATAGAGTTTCTAGGGATAGAAACTTTCAACTCAAGTTTTTCTTCATAAGATTGCATCAAGGCATCAACAATGTGTTCGGTAAAGGCCTTATTTTGACTATAGGCATGAGGAGAATTTAGCACGGTTTGCAACAAGGAAATACAATCAATTAAAGAGCAATTTTCATAATTAAATTCCTTGAGATCCAATATAGTGGGTTTAGTAATATCTAGATTTTTATTTTTCAATCCCACTTTTATCAATTTCATCATCAAGATCTAAAACTCCAATTCTTAGAACGCCTTCTAGGTAAAGGAAGATCATATTAAGTTTCATCAAGATTCATATTGAAAACAAAGATTTAATAGGGACGATCAATAACTTTTAGATCTTCATACTGATTTTCATAGGAATTAGAAGAACACGCTTAATAAAGGCATATTTGGAAGCACGCATCCTAGCGGTTCTTTCTTTGCACTCATCAATGGAAATTTCATAGCTTTGAGAGACTCATTGATACCATGCTTAGGAGGAATAGATCCAAGCTTTAAAGAATCAACCTCAAGTGAAATTCTATCGATGTTCCTAGCCAAATCATCAACTTTAGCAATTTCTCTTCAAACAAAGCATTAAAATTTTTGTGAATTCATAAACTCTTTAACACTACTCTCAAATTCAGAGACATCTTATTAAAATTCCATAAGAGTTGTTGTAGGAATTTTATAATTATTAGAAGGATTACTGGATAAGGCCTAGGATTAAAATTCTATAGCTGCTTGTTACCAAAACTATTCCTACCAACAAAATTCAATCCATAGATTCATTATTATTCTCAATCAAGGTAGACAAAGGCATATCATTAGGATCAGAGAAACACTCTTAGTAGCAAATAATTTCATAAGTTCATCCATCTTTCCACTCAAAACATTGATTTCTTCTATAGCATGCACTTTTTATTAGTAGATATTTCAGATGCCATTGAGAATAATTAACCATAATATTATCTAGGAGTTTAGTAGCATCTCCTAAGGTGATTTCCATAAAAGTGCCTCCCGGCCAATCTAAAAAGATTTATAGAAGCAAAATTCAATCCGCATAATTTTTTGTATAATCATCCACAAGTTCAAACCATGAGTAGGACAATTACGATCATTAATTTCATTCTCTCGACATCATTATCGACATCATTTTTCTTTTGCATATCACATAAATCAAGTTATTCAGATGAGAAGCATCTTCACTAGGAAGGCCAGAATTGATCTTTCATAACAAGATTCAACAAAGCAGATTGATTTCACAAGATTCAGATTGGCTAGAGGAGGAATCGGAGTGCTAAGGAAATCATTATTATTGGTATTGGTGAAGTCACACAATTTGTTAGCATCTTGAGCCATCGCGAAAAAAAGCAACCAACAACAGAAACAAGGACGAGAAAAGGCAACGAAAGAGGAGGAGATTAAAGAGAGGCTAATAAATGGCAAGGGTGAAGGGGGAGAGGAAACGAGGGCAAATGGAAAATAATGTAATGGAGATAGGGATTGTGATGGGTACTTGGTATGTTGACTTTTATGAGACTCCCAAAGAACGGCGAAATCCTTCTTCACGCCTTGAGCTTTGCTGGTTTTCCAAGAGGAGAGGATGATGCAGCACAATAGCGTAAGTATTTCCCAGCTTTTGAGAACCAAGGTATCAATCCAGAGGAGGCCACACACAAGTCCCTCGACCAAACAACGATAGCTACCGCAACCAACGCGATTAGGGGTTGTCAATCCTTCACGGTCACTACGAGTGAGATCTGAAGAGATAATATTTTGGTATAAGATGCAAAGTGAAAAGTAAAAAAGCAAAATAAAAACAAAGCAAGTATAAAAGTGATGGAGATTGATATGATGAGAATAGACCGGGCCATAGGTTTCACTGGTGGCTTCTCTCAAGAGCATAAGTATTCTATGGTGGGTGAACAAATTACTATTGAGCAATTGAAGAATTGAGCATAGTTATGAGGTTATCTAGGTATTGTCATGTATATAGGCATCATTCCGAGACAAGTAGATCAAAATGATTCTGCATCTACTACTATTACTCCACTCATCGACCGCTATCCAAGCTGCATCTAGAGTATTAAGTTAAAACAGAGTAACACCTTGCAAGATGACATGATGTGGAGGAATAAATTCATGCAATATGATAAATACCCCATCTTGTTATCCTTGATGGTAACAATACATACGTGCCTTGCAACCCTTATGTCACCGGTAAGGACACCCAAGATTGAACCCAAAGCCATGCACTTCTCCCATTGCAAGAACTACCAATCTAGTTGGCTAAACCAAACGGATAATTCAAGAGACTTGCAAAGATAACTCAATCATACATAAAAGAATTCAGAGAAGATTCAAATATTATTCATAGATAAGCTGGATCATAAACCCACAATTCATCGGTCTTAACAAACACACCGCAAAAAGAAGATTACATCGAATAGATCTCCACAGAGAGGGGAGAACATTGTATTGATATCCAAAAGAGAGAAGAAGCCATCTAGCTACTAGCTATGGACCAAGGTTTGGTAAACTACTCACCTTCATTGGAGAGGTTATGGTGTTGATGTAGAAGCCCTTGGTGGATGCCTCCGCGGAGCTCCTAACAGCCCCAAGATGGGATCTCGTGGATATAGGAAGGCTGCGTAATTAGGTTTTGGCCTGTCATCGCTGGGTGAGGTATATAGAGGAAGGAGTACCCGGTGGAGTAGGCCCAATGGGCGCCCAGGGGCCACCTGGACCACCCCGTCTGGCAGGGTCCAAGTCTCGGATCACGCTCGTGAGAAAATCACGCCAAGGTTTATTCGCTGACCGCTTGATATTCTGTTTCTTCAAATACGAAAAGGCAAAAAAGATTGGCTGGCCTCCTTAATAGGTTAGTCCAAAAGTAATATAAATTGGAAAATAAAGCCCATTATAGTCCAAAACAATAGATAAAGTAGCATGGAGCAATCAAAATATAGATACGCTGGAGACGACGAGGGGGAAATCATCGAATCATCATCACCAACGCCCTCTCAAGGAGGGGCTAATCTCCATCAACATCTTCACCAGCACCATATCCTCTCAAACCCTAGTTCATCTCTTGTATCCAATTCTGTCTCTAAGTCTGGATTGGTACCGAGGTTGATAGTAGTGTTGATTACTCCTTGTAGTTGATGCTAGTTGGTTTATTTGGTGGAAGATCATTTGTTCAGATCCTATATGCATATTAATACTCCCTGTCATTATGAACATGAATATGCTTTGTGAGTAGTTACGCTTTGTTCCCGAGGACATGGGAGAAGTCTTGCTATTAGTAGTCATGTGAATTTTGTATTCGCTCGATATTTTGATGAGATGTATGTTTTCTCCTCTAGTGGTGTTATGTGAACGTCACTACATGACACTTCACCATTATTTGGGCCTAGAGGAAGGCATTGGGAAGTAATAAGTAGATGATGGGTTGCTAGAGGACGGCTTAAACCCTAGTTTGCGGCGTTTGCAAGGGGCTGATTTGGATCCATATGTTTCATGCTATGGTTAGGTTTACCTTAATACTTCTTTTGTAGTTGGGGATGCTTGCAATAAGGGTTAATCATAAGTGGGATGCTTTTTCCAAGTAAGGACAGAACCCGCAACCGGTCCACCCACATACCAAATTATCAAAGTACCAACGAATCATATGAACGTGATGAAAACTAGCTTGACGATAATTCCCATGTGTCCTGGAGCTTTTCTATATAAGAGTTTGTCCAGGCTTGTCCTTTTCTACAAAAAGGATAGGGACATCTTGCTGCACTTTATTTACTTTTGTTACTTGTTGCTCGTTAAAATTATCTTATCACAAAACTATCTCGTTACCTATAATTTCAAGTTGCAGAGAGTACCTTGCTGAAAACCGCTTATTATTTCCTTCCGCTTCCTTGTTGGGTTCGACACTCTTACTTATCTAAGGGACTACGATAGATCCCCTATACTTGTGGGTCATCAAGACTTTTTCCGGCCGCTGTCGGGAGTGAAGCGCCTTGGTAGGTGGAATTTGGTAAGGAAAAATTTATATAGTGTGCTGAAATTTATCGTCACTTGTTACTATGGAGAGTAATCCTCCGAGGGGCTTGTTCGGGTATCTTCACCCCAACCAGAGAGCAAAGAGTTGCTCCTCAACCTACTGAAAATGAAAATGTCTACTTTGAAATTCCTTCTATGGTAGAAAAACTGCTAGCTAATCCTTTTGCAGAGATGGAACATTACATCCATGAGCACCTAATCTATGTGGATGAGGTTTGTGGATTATTTAAGCTTGTAGGTATGCCCGATGATGTTATTAAGAATAAGGTCTTCCTTTATCTTTGAAGGAGATGCATTGAAATGGTATAGGCTATGTGATGATATGGGATCATGGAACTACAAGCATTGAAATTGGAATTTCATCAAGTTTTATCCTATGCATCTTGTTCATCGTGATCGTAATTATATATATAATTTTTGGCCTCCAAGGAGAAAGCATAGCTCAAGCTTGGGGAGGCTTAAATCAATGTTATATTCATGCCCCAATCATGAGCTCTCAAGAGAAATGATTATTCAGAATTTTATGCTCGGCTTTCGATAACAATCGCACCATGCTCGATACTTTTGTCGGCTTTTTATGATGAAGACTATTGAATTCAAATGGGATTTATTGGAAAGAATTAAACGCAACTCAAGATTGGGACCTCCGAAGGTAAGGAGTCGGTATGAGACCTAAGTTTGATTGTGTTAAATCTTTTATGGATACCGATGTTTTCCGAATTTAGCACTAAATATGGACTTGACTGAGATAGTAGCTTCTTTTTGTGAATCTTTTGCTACTCATGTTGATCTCCCTAAGGAGAAGTGGTTTAAATATCATCCTCTAAAAGTAGCTGCACCTATTAAAGTTGAAGAAAAGACTATCACTTATAATGATCCTATTGTTCCTATGCTTATGTTGAGAAACCACCTTTCCCTGTTAGAATAAAGGATCATGCTAAAGCTTCAATGGGTTCTTAAAAGCAATATTAGAACTTATACACCTCCCGAGCAAGTTAAAGTTGAACCTAATGTTGCTATTGTTAAAGATCCTTGGCAGATAATATTGATGGGCATGTTATTTATTTCGTGATGAAACGCTAGAATTGCTAAACCTTGTGCTAAAGATAAACATAGACCTGTGGTAGGCATGCCTGTTATTTCGTTAAAATAGGAGATCATTGTTATCATGGCTTGTGTGATATGGGTGCTAGTGCTAGTGCAATACCTATTGACTTATACAAAGAAATTATGCATGATATTGTACCTACTGAGTTAGAAGAAATTGATGTCACAATTAAACTTGCTAATAGAGATACTATTTCACCAATGGGAATTGTTAGAGATGTTGAAGTCTTGTGGGAAAACTAAATATCCGCTGATTTTCTTGTTCTTGGTTCCCCACAAGATAACTTTTGTCCCATTATATTTGGTAGACCCTTCTTGAATACTGTTAATGCTAAGATAGATGCAAAAGGATTGGTTACTATTGGTTTGGGTGATATGTCTCATGAGTTTAACTTTTCTAAGTTTCGAGGCAACACCATGAAGAGGAATTGCCTAGTAAAGATGAAATTATTGGTCTTGCTTCTATTGTCGCATTTCCTAGTGATCCTTTAGAACAATATTTGCTAGACCATGAAAATGATATGTTTATGAATGAAAGAAGGAAATATATGAAGTGTTCTTTAAACAAGGACCTATTCTCAAAACAACTTGCCGTTGAAATCTTAGGGATCCTCCTCCACCCAAGGGTGATCCATGTTTGAGCTTAAACCATTGCCCGATACTCTTAAATATGCTTATCTTGATGAGAAGAAGATATATCCTGTTATTATTAGTTCTAACCTTTCGAGAAGGAGGAAGAAAAATTATTGAAAACCTCAAGAAGCACCGTGTTGCTATTGGATATACTCTTGATGATCTTAAGGGCATTAGTCCCACTCTATGTCAACATAACATAAATTTGGAGAAAGATGCCAAACCAGTTATTGATCACCAACGACGGCTGAATCCTAAGATGAAAGAAGTGGTAAGAAAGGAAATACTAAAGCTCCTTGAGGCAGGTATAATTTATCCCGTTGTTGATAGTCTGGGTAAGTCTTGTCCATTGTGTTCCTAAGAAGGAGGTATTATCGTTGCTCCTAATGATAAAGATGAATTGATTCCGCAAAGAATTATTACAGGTTATAGGATGGTAATTGATTTCCGCAAATTAAATAAGGCTACTAAAAAGATCATTACCCCTTACCTTTTATTGATAAAATGCTAGAAAGATTATCTAAACATACACATTTTTGCTTTCTAGATGGTTATTCTGGTTTCTCTCAAATACCTGTGTCAGTTGATGATCAAGCTAAGACCACTTTTACTTGCCCTTTCGGTACTTTTTCTTATAGATGTATGCCTTTTGGTTTATGTAATGCACCTACTACCTTTCAAAGATGCATGATGGCTATATTCTCCGACTTTTGTGAAAAGATTTGTGAGGTTTTCATGGACCATTTTTCCGCTTATGGATCCTCTTTATGATTGCTTGAGCAACCTTGATCAAGTTTTGCAGATGTGAAGAAACTAATCTTGTCTTGAATGGGAAAAGTGCCACTTTATGGTTAATGAAGGTATTGTCTTGGGGCATAAAATTTCTGAAAGAGGCATTGAAGTTGATAAAGCTAAAGTTGATGTGTTGAAAGATGCCTTGTCCCAAGGACATCAAAGGTATAAGAAGTTTCCTTGGTCATGCCGGGTTTTATAGGAGGTTCATTAAGGACTTCTCAAAATCTCTTGGCCTTTGACTAATCTATTACAAAAAGATATACCATTTGTCTTTGATGATGATTGTAGAAGCATTTGAAATACTTAAGAAAGCATTGATTCTCGCACCTATTGTTCAGCCAATTGATTGGAACTTACTTTTGAAATTATTGTGATGCTAGTGATTATGATGTAGGTGCCTTAGGCAGAGAGTTCATAAGAAATTGTTATTCAATATGCTAGTAAAACTCTAGACAATGCCCAGAGAAATTATGCTACTACTGAAAAAGAATTTTAGCAGTTGTATTTGCTTGTGATAAGTTCGACCTTATATTGTTGATTCTAAAGTAACTATTCACACCGATCATGCTGCTATTAAATACCTTATGGAAAAGAAAGATGCTAAACCTAGACTTATTAGATGGGTCCTCTTGCTACAAGAATTTGATTTGCATATTATTGATAGAAAGGACTGAGAACCCTGCTGGCATAACTTGTCTAGGTTAGAAAATGTTCTTGATGACCCACTACCTATTGATGATAGCTTTCCGATGAACAATTAAATGTCATAAATGCTTCTCAGATGCTCCTTGGTATGCTGATTATGCTAATTACATTGTTGCTAAATTTATACCACCTAGTTTCACATACCAGCAAAAGAAAAAGTTTTTCTATGATTTGAGACATTACTTTTGGGATGGCCCACATCTTTATAAAGAAGGAGTATATGGTGTTATTAGACGCCAGTACCTGAGCATGAACAGGAATGACCCTACACAAGTGTCACTCCGAGGCTTATTGAGGGCACCACGGAGATAGAACTGCACATAAGGTATTGCAATCCGTTTTATTGGCCTACTCTTCAAGGATGCCCGTAAGTTTGTCTCATCTTGTGATGAATGTCAAAGAATTGGTAATATTAGTAGACGCCAAGAAATGCCTATGAATTATTCACTTGTTATTGAACCATTTGATGTCCGGGCTTTAATTATATGGACTCTTTCGCCTCTAATGGATATAACATATTTTAGTTGCTGTTGATTATGTTACTAAGTGGGTAGAAGCTATTCCAACTAGTAGTGCTGATCATAACACTTCTATTAAAAGGCTTAAAGAAGTTATTTTCCAAGGTTTGGAGTCCCTAGATATTTAATGACCGTGGTGGTTCACATTTTATTCATGGTGCTTTTGTAAAATGCTTGCTAAATATGATGTTAATCATAGAATTGCATCTTCTTATCACCCTCAGCCTAGTGGTCAAGTAGAATTGAGTAACAAAGAACTCAAATTAATTTTGCAAAAGACTGTTAATAGATCTAGAAAGAATTGGTCCAAGAAACTTGATGATGCATTATGGGCATATGGAACCGCATATAAAATCATATGGGTATGTCTCCATATAAAATGGTTTATGGAAAAGCATGTCATCTACTAATACGCCTCCAACGTATCTATAATTTTTTATTGCTCCATGCTATATTATCTTCTATTTTGGACATTATTGGGCTTTATTATTCACTTTATATTATTTTTGGGACTAACCTTATTAACCGGAGGCCCAGCCTGTAATTGTAGTTTTTGCCTATTTCAGAGTTCCGCAGAAAAGGATAATAAACGGAGTCCAAACGGAATGAAACCTTTGGGAACGGATTTTCAAACGAACATGATCCAGAGGACTTGGACCCTATGTCAAGAAACAAAGGAAGAGGCCACGGCAGGGGAGCGCCTACCCCTCAAAGCGCGCCTCCACCCTCGTGGCCCCAGATTCCACCATTACGCTCTTCCTCCTATATATACCTACCCCAAACGATCGTAAAGAGCCAAAACCTAATTCCACCCCGCAACCTTCTCACTCCACGAGATCCCATCTTGAGGCATGTCTTAGTTCACGAGGGGGCATCGATCACGGGGCTTCTACATCAACACCATAGCCTCCGGGATGGTTGAGTAGT
>JAHIAM010002290.1:0-40263 GCA_021605205.1 Aegilops longissima | reverse complement strand
ACAGGAAACATGTGCCTCTGATATTTTCGTCCGCCGAGTAAAAAATACATAAAGAAGCAAAAGGCGTTTGAGGGAGTCCTGGATTATGAGGTGTCCGGATAGCCGAACTATCACCGTTGGCCGGACTCCTAGACTGTGAAGATACAAGATTGAAGACTTCGTCCCGTGTCCGGATGGGGCTTTCCTTGGCGCGGAAGGCAAGCTTGGCGATACGGATATGTAGATCTCCTACCATTGTAACCGACTCTGTGTAACCCTAACCCTATCCGGTGTCTATATAAACTGAAGGGTTTTAGTCCGTAGGACGAACAACAATCATACCATAGGCTAGCTTCTAGGGTTTAGCCTCTCTGATCTCGTGGTAGATCCACTCTTGTACTACCCATATCATCAATATTAATTAAGCAGGAGTAGGGTTTTACCTCCATCGAGAGGGCCCGAACCTGGGTAAAAACATCATGTCCCTTGTCTCCTGTTACCATCCGCCTAGGCGCACGATTGGGACCCCCTACCGAGATCCGCCCGGTTTTGACACCGACATTGGTGCTTTCATTGAGAGTTCCTCGTGTCATCATCCTTAGGCCCGATGGCTCCTTCGATCATCAACAACGACGCGGTCGGGTGAGACTTTTCTCCCTGCACAGATCTTCGTATTCGGCTGCTTGCTGCAGGGCCAATTCACTTGGCCATCCGGAGCAGATCGAAGCTTCGCCCTGGCCATCGTGTCAGGTTCAGGAGTTTGAACTACGGCCGACATCCGGGAGACTTAACCTTCGACGGATTCGAGCCACAGCCAAGCACGACGCCTGTCTCGATGGGCACGATCTAGCTCTGCCGCCCGAGCAGGTGTCCCGAGGCCGCACTGGCGTCGCTTCGACCCTTAGCTCGGGCCGACTCCGCCGATCGAGGACGAGTGGCTGACACCGCCTCGGGGCTACGATCTCTGGCGATTGAGCCAACACCATCCTGTCCTTTGTGAATCCTGTGACTCCAAGGTGTGGACTCCTCTCCGGACTCGAACCTCCAGCGCCCGCCAATCGAATCCGATTGGGCGCTGGTCATGGAGTTCACTGTCGCGACATCTTTCAAACTTTCGCCCTTTGGCGACATCCTGAATTCACTAAAGTCTCTCTTTATCGGGAGAGACCTGGCGGACTATGGTCGGAAGGTTGGGATCTGGACGACGAAGAAATTCAACACCCACCCACCACCCACTTTGTAGCCACTGTCGATGATTTAACCGACATGCTCGACCGACTCAAGACATCGGCGGTATGGACGGCGATGCTGGAGCCGACCAAGAACTAGGGCCTACAGGGCACTGGAAGGCCACCTCATCATACGACATATACATGGTGGACATCCCAAAAGATGGGAGCGGCGATGGAACAGCGGAGGATGTCCCCTCAAGAAATAGCCCAAGCGTCGGCGTCGTGGCGCCGCTCTAAATCCGCCACAGCAAAAGCGGTGATTCGGCATGGGAGATAATAACACCGGACAGATGCCTAAGACAACCCCTCCAGCAGGATTCAGCCTTTGGAGGAGGGAGCTCCAGCCTCATGATAGAGCGGCAGACAAGGAGGTGGAGGACGATAATTATATGCCTCCCTCCAAGATGAGGCAAGCCTCGGCGACAGCACGTTATGTCGTGCTGAGATCCCGCCCGAACAGGAGCGTTTCAAATGCAGGCTTATGGCCACGGCAAGCAGCCTCAAGAAAAAGCAGCGGGAGCTTAGAGCTGACCAAGACTTGCTAGGCAGCAGATGGATGAAGTCCTTGCAGCCGAAGAGTATGAACTCGAACGCCCCTCCAAGAGATACCCAAAACGCAGGCTACTACCCCAATTAGAGGAAGCAGCACCCAAACCTACATCACCAGCGCATGATGCGGCCGACCGGCCACCCCGTGGTCGCGACAGAGAGGCCTCTAGACCCTCCATTCAAGCCGCACCCCGGCGTCGCTCGAAAAGTACCAAGGCACGGGGAAACGCGCCAGACCTGCAAGACATATTGGAGGACAAGGCAAGGCAAACAAGATCGATCTACGGATCACGTGGGCGCCCCACGACACGCGACGATAACCGTCACGCCGGATACAGCAATTCCGGCCAGGCCGAACCACGATGAACAAAGCTCATTTGAGCTGCGTCGTGATATAGCTCAATACAGAGGCGTCGCACACTCACTATGCTTCACAGACGAAGTGATGGATCATCAAATCCCCGAGGGTTTCAAACCCGTAAACATTTAATCATACGATGGCATAACAGATCCTGCGGTTTGGATCGAGGACTACCTCCTCCATATCCACATGGCCCGCGGTGATGATCTACACGCCATCAAATACCTCCCAGTCAAGCTTAAAGGACTAGCTCGGCATTGGCTTAACAGCTTGCCGGCAGAATCAATTGGTTGTTGGGAGGACACGGAAGCCGATTCCTTGCTAACTTCCGGGGCACATCGCGCGCGACCACCGAGCGCCGATGACCTCAGCCACATAATTCAGCAGCTAGAAGAATCGGCGGACAATTCGGACACGGTTCCTAACCAAGAAAAATCAAATCATTGACTGTCCGGATGCAGAGGCCCTTGCAGCCTTCAAACATAACATCATGACGAGTGGCTTGCCCGCACCTAGGACAGAAAAGCCGAAATCCATGGCAGCCCTCATAGCGCTCATGACCCGCTTTTGCGCTGGAGAGGACAGCTGACTAGCTCGTAGTAACAACTTGACCAAAAACCTTGGTAGTTCGGATACCAAGGACAGCAATGGCAGGTCGGCGTCGCAACAAGCACAAGCGCCCGCGTGATTAACAGCGATAATGCTGAAGATATGGCGATCAATGCCGATTCGAGCTCTAAACCCGGTCAGCGGAAAAGCCGTTCAAAAGAAATACTCAGGGCCCGTCCAATCTGGACCGAATACTCGATCGCTCGTGCCAAATACATGGCACCCCCGAAAAACCAGCCAACCACACCAGCAGGGATTGTTGGGTCTTCAAACAGGTAGGCAAGTTAAATGCCGAACTCAATGACAAGGGGCTGCATAGCAATGACGAGGAGGAGCCCGGCACGAACAATAGAGGACGGAAGGGCTTCCCCACAAGTGTGGATGGTGAACATGATATCGCAACCCACATACCCAAAAGGGAGCGGGCGTGCACTAAGGGGCGTATATGCGATGGAGCCATCGCCCGAAGTTCAACCCATGGTCCTCTGCCCAATCACCTTTGATCGAAGGACCACCCCACTAGCATCCGCCACGGCGGATTCACGCATTGGTTCTTGACCCAATCATCGACGGATTTCACCTCACTAGAGTCCCGATGGATGGCGGTAGCAGGCTGAACCTGCTCTATCGGGATCTGAGGCGCAAAATGGGCATAGACCCTCAAAGATTAAACCCATAAAGACGACCTTTAAAGGCGTCATACCAGGTGTAGAGGCCAATTGTGCGAGCTCGCCACACTCGAAGTGGTCTTCGGATCCCGAATAACTTCCGGCGAAGAGTTAATCTTCGACATAGTCCCGTTCATGGCGGCTATCACGCCTTGCTTGGGCGAACCGCATTTGCAAAGTTCAATGCGGTGCCGCACTACGCGATACCTCAAGCTCAAGATGACAGGCCCTCGAGGAGTAATCACGGTCAATGGAAACACCGAGCGCTCTCTCCGAGCGGAGGAGCACACGGCGCCCTCGCGGCGGAGGTGCAAAGCAGCCTCTCACAGCAATTCTCGAGTCCGCTATTAGGCGTCCGGACACCGTCAAGCGCTCCCGAGTAACCTACAACAAGACCGCTGGCACGATCCGAGCACGCGTAATAATCCGGCTCCAACCCCAGCCCTCGCGAAATTGCGAAGCCAGATTACTACGTACATAACTACGCTCTGAAAATACCATGGGCATAAGGGAGGGAGCACGACCACGGCACGCCAGAATGTGGCTCAACCGCACGGGGCTCCGATTGTGTCATTCTTTTCTTTCTTCTTTTCTCTTACTTTCGGGACTCCGTTTTCCGAAGCCCTGTCCGCACTAGAATTGCGAACTCATGATGCAACAGCCAGAAGCGTAAAGCTACATCGAGTGTCCAGTGGTCTCTCTGCGAGCATTATACCTGTTTTACATACCATCCCGCAGCTTACCCACGGAGGGGACATGTTAAATAGTCACATCCCTTGCTTATCGCACTATTTGTATCGTTCTGCTTTCATTGCAGTCCCTTTTTGAATAAACAATACATAGCTTTTGCATATTATTGCACTCCTTTCTTTATCTATATATATGTTCATTCATGACATGTTGCACCCATACACTTTGGTACGGCCAATACACCAGGGGCTTAAGTACCCCAAAAATATGGTGTGATAAGTCCGAACACTTTCACAAGTGCGGCACCCCGAACTTGTAGCATTATATGCATCGGCTCGAATCATGTCTTGGGTCAATAGTTGGGTTTGCCTGCTCCCATGTTTTGGTACCTTACATTCCGTTATATCGGCTAAGGTAGCGCTGGGAGAACCATGCGATTGTGCCCGGTTGAGCTGGGTTGAGCACCTCGGTGGAAAGCTAAAACTGACCGTCATGATGGGGGCGAGAGCGATCGCTGTTCGAGAGGTTATTTCGGTCCCTAAAGACTTATGCCGCTTAGAGCGAGGAGTCGGCATTGTCTGGCCAAGGCGTGGATAGCGCCCCGAACTCGGTTTTCTGAATACTAGGGGCTTCGCTGAAATTTAAAATTATAGAATTCTATGGCTAAGTGAGAGTGTTCAAGCACTATAGTTCGGTTGCCTTGTTCGTTCGTTGGCGCCTCCCTCGAAGGACCCAAGAATGGGAACAAGAGCGCTCAAGTTTATCCCAACACCCCAAACTGTGGCATGGGGGCTGAAGCCAACGACTTGCCATCTCTCAAATTTGATAAACGACCGCATAGAAGGTAATATTTTAAATTCACAAGCGCTGCTTAGCGCATATGAACAAGTTCTCAACGTACAGGATAACAAATGCGAGTCTATTCAAAAATTACATCGTTGGAGCATTCACCCGCTATAAGGCGAGCACCCTTCAGGATGCCCTCATAGTACATTTCGGGCTTGCGATGCTCCTTGCCCTTCGGTGGCCCGTCCGTCACAAGCTTCTCAGCATCCATCTTGCCCCAGTGCACTTTAGCACGGGCAAGGGCCCGACGGGCACCTTCGATGCATACGGGGCGCTTGATGACTTCAATCCATGGACAAAGGCGTCCACCAGCCGCCGCACTAGCCCGTAGCTCCGGGCATGGCTTCCTTAGGCCACGGCCAATTATGAGGCCCTTTATGGCCTGTTCGGCGACCTTGTGGAGCTCGACTAGCTGCTTCAGCTAATCGCTCGAAACACCGGATGTCCGCCTCGACATCTTGAGACCAGACACCTTTCCGTCGAGCTCCCCTCCTCGGCGCGGTAGAACGCAGCAGCATCGGACACACTACGGGCAGATCTGCGAATGCTCTGAGAGAGCTCGGATTCGGGTAAGTAATAGATAATTCACTTTCACATGCTTGCTTTGCATAAAGAATGCCTTACCCGCCGCTATCTTCTTTAACGATTCAATTACATGGAGTGCTTTCTGGGCTTCGGCCTTAGCGGCTTTGGCACTCTCAAGAGCCGAGGCAAGCTCGGACTCTCGAGTCTTGAGTCACGCTCAAACTCGTGTTTTTCCACGAGAGCACAGGAGCTCTTGCCGCACCTCCGCCACCCGCGCCTCCTGCTTCTCTCGCTCGGTGCGCTCCGTGGTCGCTTTGCTTTCGGCCGTGGACACAGCTTCCTTCAGGGTTGCCACCTCATTCGTGGCCCCTACAATACCCACGTTAGTCCTGTCATTTTTGCAACCAAATCCTTTCTATAAGGTATTACTTTAAAAGGTATTACTTACCTTCCTTGTCCTTGAGCTGCTTCTTGGCAAGGCCGAGCTCGTTCTCGGACCGCCGAGGCTCGCTTCAATGCATTGACCTCCATGATCGGTCGTCGAGAGGTCAGCAGCGCAGCCTGCATTCCCATATTGACATACTTATGTTAGACTCCTGCGTATATCTTTTTAGATCCTCAGTCCAGCTTTTCTTTCCGAACACCGAACTAAGCATCAGGGGCTACTTTCTATGCGGTAATATTTTTACATATTCTAAACTTACCTCAAAGCCTGTTAGAAGGCTAGTATAGGCTTCAGTCAGCCCGCTCTTGGCGGACTGAACTTTCTAGATCACCACACTCATAACAGTGCGGTGCTCCTCGTCGATGGAGGCGCCATTAAGCGCCTCCAGCAAGCTATCCAGTGCCTCAGGATGGACGGAGGTCACCGGCGTCGCAGTCTTGCCCTTCTTACGAAGGGGCGCTTGCCGTGCCGGAACCATCGAAGGTTCGATGACGGAGTCCGGCCTGAGGCGGACTTAGAGCCCTCTGGGGTCTCGCCTCCTTTAGCCAGAGTCCGGAGGTCGCCTTGCGGCGCCTCCGAGACCACCTCCTCTGGCTGGGCCTTTTGGGACTCCACAGCGGTGTCGTCTCAAGTCCACGAGGAGAGGAGGCGGTCGGAAGTGAAGTGCTACACATCCGACGAATCCAGGGAGCCGCTCGAAGAAGCGGCGAGCTCGTCCTTGGCGGGCTACATGGTTGTATTCGGTGTTAGAAGACACTACGCGACAAATAAAAAGTCATTAGCTATTCCGGAGTCCGGACACTTATGATCTCGCCAGTGGCTTGGCCCTTGGTGGCCACTCCTCCTCGTCATTGTCGGCGTTGGTGGAGAAGTCCGGAGGAAGGTTCCTTCCTTTCTTGGACCCTCCGGCCTCCCCAGTCGAGGTGGCCTTCCTTTTCTTCTCTCCGCCTACTGGGGGAGAGGCTTCTTTTTCCTCCTCCACGTCCTCAGGGGAGGATTCCGCCTCAGAGTCATCGGACGATGAGTCCGACAACACCTGGCGTCAGGTGCTCCTTCGAGTCCCCGTGGCCTTCTTCTTGGCCTTCTTCTCCGGCACCACGTGAGGTGCCGAAGCCAGAGCTTCCGTCAGCGGGCGCTCGCTCGATCTTCGGCAAGGAGCCGGCAGTTAACCTGCCGGACGTGTTCGCCATCCTGTCAAAAGGTAAGTGAGTTTAGATCCCACATAGAGTCAAACTATGAAAACAAGAGTCCGTAAGGGCAAAATAGCTTACCTCGGTAGCTTGGCGCTGCGAGCTGAATCCGCGATCTTGATGGCGGATGTAGAACCTCGGCGCCTTGAACAGCACCTTCCGGCATCTTCGCACGTAGTGTCGAAGAGCCTTTTCAAGTTGGTGTTGTGCTGGATCGAACTCCCACAATTTGAAGGCCCGTTGTTGGCATGGGAGGATCCGGCAGATGAGCATAACTGGACTACATTGACAAGCACGAGATTCTTGTCCACGTGGTTGGGACGCAGGTTTGGAGTCGGACAGCTCTTCGAATCACCCCACGTCGGGCCCATCTCTTTCCATGATGTGAGCCGTGTGGGAAGCGGATCAGAGTCGGGGCCGCCGCCCATTGAGAGTCGCGGCTCGGTGATGTAGAACCACCCGATTGCCACCCCTTTATGGTCTCCACAAAGGAGCCCTCGAGCCATAGGACTTTGGCCATCTTGCCAACCATGGCACCTCCGCTTTCTGCTTGGCGGCCGCCCACTACCTTGACTTGACATTGAAGGTCTTCAGCCATAAGCCAAAGTGGGGCTGGATGCAGAGGAAGGCCTAGCACACGACGATAAACTTCGAGATGTTGAGGACAAAATTCGGGGCCAGATCGTGGAAGTCCAGGCCGTAGTAGAACATGAGCCCCCGGACAAATGGGTGAAGTGGAAAACCTAGTCCGCGGAGGAAGTGGGTGAGGAACACCACCCTCTCATGGGGCCTGGGGGTGGGAATGAGCTGCCCCTCGTCGGGGAGCCTGTGCGCGATGTCGCTGGACAAATATCCGGCCTTCCGCAGCTTTTGACTTGTCCTCCGTGGCGGCGGAGACCATCCACTTGCCTCCCGCTCCGGACATGGCTGGAGAAGGTTGAGGAGGGATGTCGGACTTGGTATTGGAGCTCGAGTCTTGCGGAAATGGATGAGCAAAGGAGGAAGAAGGCGTGGGTGAAAAGGTGGATCCTTATCCCTTATATGGACGGACGAAGCTATCGTCCCCGCTAGCTTTGGTAAAACTAAACTTATCTCCCAAGTGCTGTAATCAATGGCACGGTTGGGTTACCCACGTCCGTATTGATGGGAATCCCGGAATAAGGGGCACGATCTCCGCTCACGATAAGGCGTGCCAAGAAACCGCCGCTAAGCGCGCCGAGGTGGAACAGTAAAAATGATTAGTATAAAGGCTGGCCGTGGTGTGATGTCACGCCGCGGAATACGTCAGCAGATCTGTGCAAAGGTTATTCTCTCTACGGTGGTATGTGGAACTTGTTTTGTAGAGCCGGACACAATCCTTGTGTTCAAAATCTTCTATGAAGTATTCGGAGGAGGAACCCGCCTTGCAATGCCGAAGACAATATGCGCGCCGGACTCGTTGTCATTGAAGCCTGGTTCAGGGGCTACTGAGGGAGTCCTGGATTAGGAGGTGTCCGGATAGCCGAACTATCACCGTTGGCCGGACTCCTGGACTATGAAGATACAAGATTGAAGACTTCGTCCCATGTCCGGATGGGACTTTCCTTAGCGTGGAAGGCAAGCTTGGCGATACGGATATGTAGATCTCCTACCATTGTAACCGACTCTGTGTAACCCTAACCCTATCCGGTGTCTATATAAACCGGAGGGTTTTAGTCCGTAGGACGAACAACAATCATACCATAGGCTAGCTTCTAGGGTTTAGCCTCTCTGATCTCATGGTAGATCCACTCTTGTACTACCCATATCATCAATATTAATTAAGCGGGAGTAGGGTTTTACCTCCATCGAGAGGGCCGAACCTGGGTAAAACATCGTGTCCCTTGTCTCCTGTTACCATCCGCCTAGGCATACGAGTTGGGACCCCTACCGAGATCCGCGGTTTGACACCGACAGCGTTCTTATTTAAATTTGTTTTCTTTCTATGACTGCAGCAAATTAACTTACAAGCCGTTCTTATAACCACAGCACAAGAAAATAAACAATCCTCACCAATTGCTTGCTATTTCATCGCTCCACGTGCGGCCTTGTTTTTTGAATGTTTAGCGATCCAATCTTCCTTCTCGACCCTTGTGCAACCCCACCCCTCTGCGTAGCTATCCAACCTATTTACCTGTAAAATCAATATTCGTACATAAAAACAAAGCGAAAGATTGCGGTCATCACTATTTTTTGCTTACGTCATGTTTAAGATGCATTATTACCTTTTAATTTTTCTATCCGTACTGTTCTCTGGTACCAAAAAGTCTCCACTCAGACCTTTCCTTTCTGAAAATGGACTGCGCAGATTCCCTGCCTTGTCCCGGGCTTCCCTGCATGCATTCTGTGTGCCTCGCTTCTGTGATGTTTGATTCTGGCGTAGATGTAAGACTTTGGTAAATGTTCCCTGCTGTCAGTGGGGTCGTTGGAATTGCTGGCATCTGAAGTCTTCCTCCTGGGCTTGGAGTGCATTGTCCTGAGCCGTTTGATGTCCTCGATGGTGTTGTCGGTTGAAAGAACATGCGGTGCCCCCATGTTTGGTTTTGGTAATTGATGACAATCTCTATGGACTAATGGTTGCCTTGAGTTATATTTGAAGGTTTTATCCATAGGCTTTTCTTGGAGTACATGTGTTGGTTTCAAGGAGAGTTTGTGTTTACCAAGGTGCTATTAAGGAATTATCCAAAGATTGGTCGTGTGAGAGTTGAGCTTATTGCAATCATGTCTTGAAGAAGAAGATTGTGTGATCATCCATGTTTACCTTCAAGACATCATCCAAATGAAGAGAGTTGGAAAGATTCAAGGTTGATCAAGACTAAGTCAAGAGTGAATCAAGTTGATCAACACACAAAGCGTAGAAGATTTACCAAGAGGGATCAAGTGATCCCATGGCATGGTAAGCATTGTCCATTGTGCTTTGTGTACTAACACATGGTCTATGTGAGAGTTCTATGTGGGGTTAGGTACGTGTTCATGGGCTTGCGTCAAGAGGAAGATATCACTCAACCCATGGAGAGGATGACATCAAGTGGTGATCGTCATGAAGATTGATGTGTGCAAGTTCAAGTGGAGCATCACGAAGAGATCAAGTGCTTGAAGCTTGCCATCCATTGTGGTGTCAATGGACTTGTGAAGATGTGCCGAAGAGTGGCTCTCCCATAGTGGAGTATGGGGGAGCAATGATCTAGTCTCAATCGACCCAACGCAATCAAGAAAGGTGGTCCATCTTGAGGAGGACAAGATCGTCATCATCTAGCTCAAGTGGATCATGTGCAAGGCAAAGGTTTTCCCTTGATAGGTTTTCTATTTTACGGTCTCATGGTGGTAGTTGGGAGACCGGGTTATAGGAATGATAGCCGTACTATCAAGGGGGGCTCTCAAGTGAGTAGCTTGATCGTATCATTCGTCGAGAGCTCAAACCATTGCATCCTTGCATCATGTTTCTTCGTTGTTTTTTGGTTATCTTTGTGAGTCTTAGATCTTATGGTCATCTAGATGACAAGCTTGAGTTCATCAGCGGAGTTTGCATCGTCTTCTATGATGTTTTCGGTGTTGGAGGTTTTATCGGTCTTATCCGAGGAAGGGTTCTCACCATTTTATTTTGGGCCTTTTCTCATTTGCTTATTATTGATATTTCTATCAATATTGTGTTAGCCTTGTCGCTAGCTTTCCAACAAACTTGGTTTCGTCGAATTGAGTCCGTTTGCGAAGTTGTGTCGTTTTGGTGTTACGAAAAGGCTGCGGCGGTACTACCATGCGGAGCGAAGTAATTTTTACTACCGCTCTTGGGAGCGGTACTACCGCTGGAGCAATACTACATGACTACTTCGTGGCTACTTCCGCTCGGGACCAAAAACTCGTCACAAGTCCAACGGTGGTAGGCACAGATGTAATTTTTAGTACCGCTGCATAGCGGTAGTACCGCTACCCTTAGCGATAGTACCGCTACCCTTAGCGATAGTACCGCTACCCTAGCGGTAGTACTGTGAGTCAGCGGTACTACCGCTCGATAGTTCTTCGGCCTTTTTGCCTCCTCGCTCTGTGTTTCAAGGGCTACTACCGCCCTAGCGGTAGTACCGCTCCTTGGTGCGGTAGTACCGCTCAGTCGGGCTGTGAGCATAACGGTTGGATTTTTTCCCACCTATAAAAGGGGTATTCTTCCCCAATGAACCTTATCCTTTGAGCTCGTGTTCTTCCCCATTGTTGACCTTCTTGAGCTTGCTAACTCTCAATCCCTCCATGGATTCTTGCTAGTTTTGAGGGAAAAGAGAGAGATCTTGGTCCACATTTCCACCGATCACTTTCTCCTCTATGTGAGGGAACCCTTGGATCTTGATCTTGGAGTTCTTGGTGTTCTCCTTCTTGTTCTTCCTCTCATTTTCCTCCCTAGCATTAGTTGCTTGGTGGGATTTGAGAGAGAAGGACTTGGGCACTCCGTGTGCCCTTGCCATTACATTTGGTGCATCGGTTTGAGTTCTCCACGTGATACGTGGAAGTTACAAGTTGAGAAGCTTATTACTCTTGGGTGCTTGGTACCCTTGAGCTTGTTCCTCTTGGGTGCTTGGGCGCCCTAGGCAGTTAGTGGTGTTGAGCTCAATCATTGTGGTGTAAAGCTCCGGGAAGCGTAGGAGTGTCCAATTAGGTTGTGGAGATCGCCTGAGCAATTTGACGGGTTCGGTGACCGCCCCAAGGGTTGCCAAAGTGTCTGGGTTGGTGACCGCCCCAAGGGTTGCCATTTATGCGGGTTCGGTGACCGCCCTCAAGGGTCCCTTAGTGGAATCACGGCATCTTGCATTGTCGAGGCGTGAGGAGATTCTGTGGCCCTAGTGGCTTCTTGGGAGCATTGTGCCTCCACACGCTCCAAGCGGAGATTAGCGTCCGCAAGGGTGTGAACTTGGGATACATCGTCGTCTCCGCGTGCCTCGGTTATCTCTTACCCGAGCCCTTTACTTATGCACTTTACTCTGTGATAGCCATATTGTTTCTTGTCATATATCATGCTATCACCTAGTAGTTTATCTTGTTTAGCATAAGTTGTTGGTGCACATAGGTAATTCTAGTTGTTTTAGGTTTTGTGCTTGACAAATTAACCGCTAGCTTTATTCCGCATTTGTTCAAGCCTAAACCGTAACTATTTTAAAGCGCCTATTCACCCCCACCCCTCTAGGCGACATCCACGATCTTTCAATTGGTATCAGAGCCTCTTCTCTCTTTGTCAGGCTTAACCGCCTAGAGAGTAAAGATGTCGACTAGAGGATTAGGATTCTCTGACACTCTTAGTTTCGATGGCACAAATTTTGATGTTTGGGTAATTCGCATGCTTAATCTCTTTAGGGTCATGGACCCAAATTTAGAGCGAATTGTAGATATGGGTTTTTCTCCTTCAAAGGATCCCCAAAGATTATCTTTAGAGGATGAGAGAAACACTTATCTCAATGCTCAACCTTCTAATGTGCTTTTTGATGCTTTGAGCAATGTAGTTATATTTCAACTCATGCTGTTCTGGGATGCTCATGAGTTGTGGACAAAGCTTCAAGATAAATATGGCATGTCCAAGTTTTGTGGGGATGATTGTTCTCCCTCCACATCAGACCGTATAGTCTTCTCAACTTCTTCTACTTCACCTACATGTGGTTTGCCACAAGGTAATGATATGGTGAGTAGTGTTGGTCATTGCAATGATGATAGTATGCTTATTGTGGATGATCCTTCATCACTATCTTATTGCAATGCTTCTTCTTTGGGCTTTAACACTTCGAGCACCATACATGTTTCACATGCTTGTGTTGATAGTCCGTGCATATCTTGTAGAAATTGTTTGACTAAATCTCATGATGATATGCTTGCTATATCTTGTTGCCATGATAAAAATGCTTGTATTTCCTCGAGTTGTGGTGCTAACAATGTAGAGGAAACCCAACACTCCATGGAACAAGATGTGGTTTTAAATGGTGCTTCAAGGGATCCTACATCATCATCTATTGCTTTTTGCCTTATGGCTAAGGCTTCAAAGGTATCTCCTACTTTGAAACCCAATATGTCTCTTGATGATGATGTTGATGCTAATGATGATAAGGATAATGATGAAGAGAGTGATAATGTTGCCTCCTTAAAAATTAAGGGGAATGGTTTTAAAGCTCTTAATAAATATAAAATTGCTCGTTCAACTTCATGGAAATCATGTCCATTGCCATTGAGGGCAAGAAATATATTGATGAGTTGGAATCTCGTCTTGAGGAGCATGACATCACCATTGATAAAATGAAAGGTCATGAGCGTGATTACGCTAATGAGATCGCGGACCTCTCCCAAGCTCTCGAACTTGAACAAACCACCAAGGAATCTCTTGAGGAGACTTTTGCTATAGAATTATCTAGAGTGAGGGAATCTCGTGATAGAGCTCTTGAGGTGGCCAATGATTTTGAAATTAAAAATGAGGAGCTTGAAGTTGCACATGCTAAACTCCTTGAGGACTTTGAGCACCTTGAAAATGGCTCAAGGGTCATTAAGAGTGAGCTCATCAAACTCACCGAGTCTCATGCTCAACTTAAAGCTTCAGTATTCAAAAGAGCTTTCCAAGGTTTCCTCTCCTCTTGTTGTTAATGATGATGCTTGTGCTACTAACTCTATCTCTTGTGAAGCATCCATTTTGAAGGAGAATGTTGAGCTAAGGGCTCAACTTGAGTTGCTATCTAGCAATTATGGGATGTTGGAAGAAAATCATGTAAAGCTCACAAGCTCTCATGATGATCTTCTAGTATCCCATAATGTGCTAAAGTTAGCTCATGAGGCCATGCTTGCTAAGGTAACATCTAGTGAGCCTCATGTGGATACTAGCACTACTTTTATTCAAAATGCTATATTGCCTTGTGCTAGTCCTCACGATTCATCCATGCATAACATTGGTACATCTTGTGATGAATTGCTTTCCTTTCCTTGTTGCTCTAACGATGAAGCTTATACTTCCTCTAGTACTTGTGTTGAGACTAACCATGTAGAGAAATCAAAGAGCTCAAGGCCCAAGTCACTTCTTTGGAGAAAGGCTTGGAAAAGAGTCATGAAGGGAAATCCACACTCAACAATATCTTGAGTGTGAAAAAATCCCCCGATGACAAAGGTGGACTTGGATTCAACTCCAATAAGAAGAAGAAGTCCAAGATGATCAAGAAGAAGGGCCAAGAACAAGTCAAGAATTCGGCCAAGATTATTTGCTTCAAGTGCAAAATTGAAGGGCATCATGTTAGATCTTGCCCATTGAAGAAGAAACCCATTAGTGACAAGCAACAAGGAAGCGGCCACAAGTTCATTCTCATGCTCAACCTCAAGTTGAAGAAAAGCCTCTTCCCAAGAAGACTCAAGCTTATGCTTCTCAAGTTGAGAAATCAAGTGAGAAGAAAGTGAAGAGTAGACGTTGCTACCTATGTCACGAGAAAGGTCACCTCGCCTCTTCATGCACTAGTGGTAACTTATCCAACCCAATTATTATTGATGATATCTATTCTCTTGGGAAAGATAATGTTGGCAATGTGTTTGCCAAATTTGTTGGTGCTCAAAGTGGTGTCAAGAAAAGAACCATTTGGGTAGCCAAGCCTATTGTGACTAACCTCTTAGGACCCAACTTGGTTGGGGACCAACAAGCTCAAACTTGATCAATAGGTGATACTGGAGGTCCTTGGAGACTTGGCTACATTATGAAGAATTAAGGGGGCTTCATCATTCTTATTGTCTCAAGCCAAGTCATTCGGATTATCAAGTTTCTATCTTATATCCAATGTTCCTCCTTGCGGTAACTCGTGCTTAAAGTGTCTACATTGATAGTTACTTGCCCCTTTGCATGTTTGGTTTCGTTCCTTGCATGTGTTTGTATATGGTGTGCTTCCAACTTGATTATCTTGAGCAATCAAGTATGTGTGTGTTGGTTTCTGCATCATGTACATGTGTGTCGTACGTTGAGCCTTTGTGCATCTTGGTCATATCTTAGTTGGCTCTTGTGAGAGATTAATGGAATATCCCATTGTGTGGGGGGGTGATGTGCTTTGTGCACCTCACAATCCTATAAATGTGTGTACATGAGGAATACCATCTAGTATTGATATTACAAGACTATCTAGTCGCTATGTGGTATGTCTTCTCATGTGAAATTCAAATTCTAAATAGTCCATTAATTATCTCTTGTTGGATCCTTTAATTGCCTCTTGTCTATCTTTAATTGGTATCACATTATGGGGGAGTAATATGCTATGTGTATATTACTAGCCTAGAAAATGTGTACATTTGAGATATTGTCATCTAGAGTTGATATTGTAAATTATCTTCTTCCTAGGTGGCATGTTAGCTCTACAAGTTGCAATTTGCTTTTTGGTTGGTGTGAAGATGTGTCGGATATCCTTGCTATCTACCACCGGGAATTATTTCCATTTACTTCTTGTCTTTTGACAATTGGTACTCACTTTTGTGGTAGAATTTATTGATCATCTTTACATTGGCTTTTGCTTTTTATTTGCCTTTTCTCTTGCCAAGGATTGTATCAACTCCCTTTGTCTTCCATACCACTTGTGGACCTTGTTTATTTCTTGATCTTGTCTAGTGTCTTCTAGATATAGTGAAAGTGGTGATCCCACATAATGCATTTTGTATTCAAATGCAATTTCTCTATAATGCACTAGTCTTGGGGGAGCTATCCTATTTTCTATAAAACACTCATCTTGTGATCCTTATCAAGTGTGTGTCGGTGGAAGGCAAGTCGTTTCTTTTGGGTACTTTGTGCTATCATGAAACTTTGTAGAGAGCTTGGTTTGTTTGGAACCATCCTCTCTTTTGGGGGTTTGATATCTTTTATTTAGTGTGTATCATCGGATATCTCATTCCTCGATGTATCTATTATGGATATCCTCCAAGTGATGAGTTATTCATTTGGTATCGTTTCTTCACTTGTTTTTTCTTTGTCATTTGGTATCGGTTCTTGAAAGTCGTGAGCATGCATATTAACTTCATGTAGTTTCTTTGGCATGCTTTCTTTCTTTGACCCAATATATAGGGAACTCCACCAAGTCTCAAATTGGATGAGATGTGCATGAAGTTCATTTTCATATCTATATGCACATATTTATGTGGAGTTTGTCCTATGTATTGTTGGTTCTCTAACTCTTTGGTCCCAATGAGTTTGGGTACCATTTTGTTTCTGTTGTTGTTCTAGGAACAATTGGAGATGCATTGGATGCTCGGCTCACTCACAAGGAAGGTGGTGTCACCATGTGCTTATTGGACTCAAGCTAGGATGATCAATGAACTATCTACTACCTTCAATTGGTTTCTTCTACATCCTTCCAATGATATCTCGGTAACAACTATCTATTCATGCATTCCTTTCTTGCATTCAACCTTGTGTAGGTTGCATCTTGGCATGATATTCATTCCATCTTGTGATACCTTGTTTCCTTTCTCAAAGCATCTCAACAATGATCTCATGTTGCTAGCTGTGATGTCTTTGATGGTGTGTGGTAGGAATTCATTTATATACTATAAGACCATATCTAGCCATGTGCTATGCTTCCAAGCAAATATCTTATTGGTATATGTATGACTTCCTCTTGGATATCTTGTTCCTTAACTATTTGGTGTACATCCTTCTTTATAGATATATATCATCATGATCTCGTCTACCTAGAACCATATACACTTGAGAGAAATTACATCTCTAGATGATATCCTTTCTTTCACGTCCACCTTGTCTTTCTTGTGTTATTTCTTTGGTGGCTCCGTGAAAGCTTTTGCCTTGAGTGTGTATCGTATCTCGTTGCATCTTGATGCACTCTTGTGTGGTGAAGATTATTTTCCTCATGCTTATCTCTCTGAGGCTTTTCCATCTTAATTGGTATCCCTCGTCTTGATGAGGCTTTCATCTTCTATCTTCACCATGGGTTGTCACAAGCATAGGTTCTTTATATGCTTATTAGTTAGCTTGTGAACCCATTTGCTAGTTGTATGTGGGAATGATAGGCCTTGCACGTGTGCCTCATTCTTTCAATACTTTATTGATGCTTAATGCTACATTAGTCTTCTCAAGTGCATTGCCTTGACTCACACACATCATTTTGGTTGAGCCCATTCTTAAGTTGCCTCTTTTACTTGTTGCTCAACCATGTGTTTGTTGCAAGTACTAGGCTTTGTTTCCTATATGCTCACTTGCACTTGTTGTAAGTTTCTATTGATTTTGGGGGAGCTATGATCCTATTTTGTGCACTTTGTATTCAAATACAAAAATTCTTATGTGTGCACAAATCATGGGGAGCTTCTCTAGTTTCTTTAGAACACTCCTTCGCTCATATCATAATTTATTCATTCATGTGGCACGTAGGATCATTGGTCTAGTCGGCTCAATTGATATCCGTTGATTGCTTGCTTCAACTGGTATCTTTTGATTGCTTGATTGCTTGTTTCTCTCTTTCTTATGTCTTTGTGGCATATCTTTCTTTTGTGAACTTTGGGCCTAAATATAGTTTGTTTTCCTCCTAGTATTTACCGTCAAACTTGTGTATTGCATTCCACTCTCTTGTTGAAAATACACAAATTATGGAGGAACACAATTTATATTGGCCTTCTAAGCTTTTCTCCCATTTTGGGAATCGATGTCAATGGGGGAGAAGTTTCAGAGAGTTTTGTGGAGAAGTTTAGAGAATTCTCTCCTCTTGCTTTGGTTTTGTTCCTAAGCATTTGCATCTCTTACTCATGCATCATTGGTTGTTGCATTGCATGGTGATGCATAATTCCTTATATAAACTCTCTTGAAAGTGATTGTCATCAATTACCAAAATGGGGGAGATTGAAAGAACATGCGGTGCCCCCATGTTTGGTTTTGTTAATTGATGACAATCTCTATGGACTAATGGTTGCCTTGAGTTATATTTGAAGGTTTTGTCCATAGGCTTTTCTTGGAGTACATGTGTTGGTTTCAAGGAGAGTTTGTGTTGACCAAGGTGCTATTAAGGAATTATCCAAAGATTGGTCATGTGAGAGTTGAGCTTATTGCAAGCATGTCTTGAAGAAGAAGATTGTGTGATCATTCATGTTTACCTTCAAGGCATCATCCAAATGAAGAGAGTTGGAAGGATTTAAGGTTGATCAAGACTAAGTCAAGAGTGAATCAAGTTGATCAACTCACAAAGCGTGAAGATGTACCGAGAGGATCAAGTGATCCCATGGCATGGTAAGCATAGTCCATTGTGCTTTGTGTACTAACCCATGGTCTATGTGAGAGTTCTGTGTGGGGTTAGGTACGTGTTCATGGGCTTGCGTCAAGAGGAAGATATCACTCAACCCATGGAGAGGATGACATCAAGTGGTGATCGTCATCAAGATTGCTGTGTGCAAGTTCAAGTGGAGCATCACGAAGACATCAAGTGCTTGAAGCTTGCCATCCATTGTGGTGTCAATGGACTTGTGAAGATGTGCCGAAGAGTGGCTGTAACATCCCAAATTTTCAATTTGGAATGTTATACATTAGGTCATCATGCATATCATATTTTCTCGCATTTTTCCGATCCTAGAAATTTCACGCAACTCAAGGACCCTCGGAGAGAGTTGGAAGTTTCATAATTTTCATATTTGGGATCTCTCAAATTTTTGAAAATAGGATCATTGGATTATTTAAATTATCTTCATAAAGTTTTTCCTATAAAAATATCTTGAGAGGGAATAATATGACTTTCCCAAACAATTAGGAAAAATGAAGATATTATAAATGAACCAAATTTGGTTTTGGAGATTTATTTTGCTTAGGCAAAAAATGAGCTTTTAAAAATATATTTGCATGTATTTTGTTTTTAAAGTTCATTTTGTTCGATTCATTTTTATGAGTCGGAGAAAATTTGTTTTAATTAATTTGGAGTTCATTTGATATTTATTTTATTTGTTTTTATTTTAAAGTTTATTTAAAAAAAAAAACGCGCCCCCCCCCCTGGACCGAGGCCCAGCCGGCCCAGCCAGCCAGGCCTCCGGCCCAGCCGCGCCCCGGCCCATCTCCCTCGCCTCCTCCTCGCGCCGAGTCGGCTCGAGCACTGGCCAGCCCGCCGCCGCCGAGTCCCGCCCGCCCGCCTCCTTGACCCCCTCCCCAAGCAACCCGCCTCTCCCCCCTCTTAAATAGCCCCCGGCCCCTCTCTCTCCCCAAACCCCTTGCCGCAGGCCGACCCGCGCCCTTGGCCCAAGCCTTGCCCGCCGTCGCCCTCGTCGCCGAGACGGCCTTGCCGCCGGGAACCCGCCGCCCCTCGGCCTTGACCCGCGGACCACCCCGCGCCGGGAGAGCAGCGGCGATCGCGAGTAGCCACCCGCCCGCCGCCCGATTCGGTCTATTCCCGTGAACCGTCGGTTTTTAAAAAAAAATATATTTGTTGGTTTTTTAAAAACCTAGATCGGTTTTGTTTTTTCGGTTTTCTTATTTAGCAGACGTTTACCGAACCGTTCGTTTCATGAAACGCGTTCGTTAGATTCGTTCTGTTAACGAGCGTTTGCTTTTAACTCGTTCGTCGTTTTTCTTTTTAATCGGAATTAATCTGTTATTTTCGATTTGATTTGAATCTGATTTTCAAAACTGTTTTATTTCTCGCTCGTTTATCGAATCGGGTGATTCAAGCGCACGGAGTTTAAATATGAAACCGCCGTTCGACTATTCTACTTTCACAGAGTTTTGCCACTGTGAAATTTTGACCTAATTCGGATCGCTAACAGAGGTTTCTCTCTCGAGTTTCGACTTTCGGAGTTTGTTTTGATTCGATTCTTTTGCAACCAGGGTTCTTAAGTTGAACTTTCTGGTTAGATCTTTTATTCGAGATTTCCTGTGCATTAGATGAGTACTTATTGTATGCTTGTTGTTTGTCTGCGTTAGATCACCGGTCGCCGCTTGTTACTTGAATCTCTAGGACTCGCGGATCATCGACAAGGCAAGTAACACTTTGATCATACCCTTCTACTACCCAGTTTTATGCATTAGATCTATTCCTCAAACACTTGCATGATTAGGATCTAATTAAATTGTGGGATGGGAAGTAGATTGAGGTAGTACCTATTACTGTTTTACTTATGAAACCTTGGGAGTTACTTCTCGTTTGCTTGTTCATGCTATGCTATGCTAGTAGGCGTGGATTGGGTGAGTGAATATCCATGACAGATGTGAGATTGTTAATTAATGGTTTATCTAAGGTGGCAACCTAACACACATCTGGGTGGATTGAGGCACTGGTTTCTATCGAGACTTGCTGTATTTCTTGGACCGCCACCCAGGCTCTAAGGGATCATAAGATTATTCAAGCTGGAAACTTCCGTGTGCAGCCACAAGCCAATTATGGGCTCTGGCGTAGTTGACTAAGTCGTGCGAACTCTTACGGGTAGGCTAGCTGATGTAGGGGATGTAGGTTGATACGGTCTACCCACATGTAAGGTGCTAAGCGCTTACGAAGACTATGTCTCGGTCATCCGTTTCTCAAACACCATGAAGTCACGAGAACCAAGCGGAGGCGATCGAGTCTTGTGGGGAAAAGTCATAAACCTCTGCAGAGTGTAATAAACTAATCATGATTAGCCGTGTCCCGGTTATGGACAATTTGAGTATCCGTACTTGATTATCATGTGAATCTCAACATGTTACTTCTAAATAAAAGCTATTGGGTTTTGATGAGTACTTTTTAAATTGGGATTGAGGATGCTGTCAACCATCTTCAATGTTTAACAACCACCATGATAGTTAAATAAAATTATTCCTTTGATGTAGGGAAAAATCAGCTTTATGCAAATGTAACCGTAGAGCCTTACCACCAGCCAAATATGCATGTAGTATAGGCTTATTCATTCATTGCTCTTTATGTGTTACATTGCGGCATATTCCATGTCTTGACCGTTTCGGGCTGCAACTTTTTACGTTCAGACTTTTGAACGACAGTAAGGTGTTAGGTCGTGGTTCTATTCTCAGTGATGCCGTTGGAGTTGATGGACTCGCTTATCTTCCAAGCCTTCCGCTGTTATCATTAGATGGCCTTAAGCCATATTTTTATTCAGTTCCCTTGTGGACATCGATGTAATAAGTGTGTGATTGCTACTCTGCTATAAATCCTTGAATCTTGTGTGGTGTCGGCATTCTTGATCCAGGGATGACACCGAGCACGAGCGCTAGATCCATTCGGTCTGGTCGCTCTGAGAGAATGGTATCGAGCACACGCCGACCGTAGGACCACGACCACTAAGTTAAAGCCATAGATCACTCTCTCTTCTCATTTTCTAACTCCTCATCTTTTCTACTCTCTTTAGGATGATGGACGCGAAGATCAAGTACACCCAACGGATGAAGGCACACCTTTTGGATTTCACTTGAAGGAAGTTACTAAGTACACGAACATTGGATTACCAAGCTTCACGGAACTTTCAACGCCACTCTGCTGAAGAGGAGCTGGAAGATTCATGCTCACGTTCGGGAAGGACATTCGCCCCAATCACCAAGCCAATAGATAGTGTTTTCGGTGCACCAACTTGGAGTGCAGGAAGGAGCATGGCAGCTCACATCACCATGGGACGCATTGGAGAAGTCTATCAAGAAGATCTCAAGGACACCATCTACCAAATTTGCGGACGCCGAGATGACAAGCGGGGCGTCGTCAACACCAAGAAGGATAGATCCATTGCCGCATTCATCCGAGTTAAATCAACACTTTCGGCGCCAAGAGAATCAAATGTGCAATGACATGTTGGAGTTGCGAAGACAAAGGAAAGGATCATCGAAGTGGAAGAAGAACTAAAGACTACACGCAAGGACTACATGGGCGAGATCGTAGCTCGGCAAGACACAACAACGATCTTAAATGCGAGATCGAGGAACTCAAGAAGAAGTTGGCACTCGGGAATGAAGACCAGTATGTCGAGCATCAAATCGACTACATCAACATTGACGACTCAGATTCGGATCCAAGTGAACCCGACTTTGAAGACGAAGTGGAGCAGACATCATGGAGTCTTCCACGGTTCAAATTAGTAGAAGTCCCCACATATTAATAGTATTCCTGTGGCGACCCGACCTCGGACGGTCAAGCCTGCGTATTCTTGTGCCATCCACGGATCAGTATCTTTGGCACACACAGTACATCAATGTATATATCAAAGTGCAATCACATGCATAAATAACGTAAAACTGATATATACCTCATAATACTCAGCGGAAACAATCAAGCGGGTGTGGAGTCCCATCAGCGCCATCGGCGGGTTGAGTGTGAACCGTAACCTGTGCCGTAACTCTTACTCGTCGAGGAAAATATCGCAACATGATACGTTGCAGCCGTGTGAATCATTACATTGAATGTACCGGCAAGATCACAATAAGATAAAGCAGATGATATACTATACTATATGCAGTTTGGCTTTATGGCTCTGTATCTGAATTTTGTTTGCGTAAAAGCTGGTTTTATTTTACCTACATCAAAGGAATAAATGAAGTCTGCACTGTAGAGTTCTCTATCATGACATGGTTCCGCCAACCGATGTCTCATAGCCCAAATTCATCATAAGTTGCCCACAATTAAGTTATCAATCCGGTGTTGAGAGTTCCGAGATAGATCCAAGTCCAGAGGCTCAAATTGTCCGTAACGGGACACGGCTAATCGATTAGGTTATAACCCTCTGCGAGAGGTTTGTACACTTTACCCGCAAGATTCGATCCCTCTCTTTACGTTCTCGCACTTGAGTGTTTGAGAACAAGATGACGAAACATGGTCTTCCAAAGAGTTCCTCGACCACCGTCCGGTACCCATCCAATCCTACCGTTCTTCTACATCTGCTAGTACCGTCCCAGCCAGAGTCACCACTAAGGTCAACCAAGCGAGCCCATAATGACTTGCGGTTGCAGGTAAGCTTCCGGCGTGAAGTATTCTTCCGTCTCTTTGAGTCTGGGTGAAGCTTTCCGCGAGATGTCATGGCGCTTCTCCATGCATCCCGCCAACCACTGGTTTCTCGGGGCTGCCGTCAACCGTCCTTCACCCGATGAGTGTGTATTGAAACCTGTCTCGAGTCTTGAAGTCTTGAGGTCTTGAAGATGCAGTCCTTGCAGATTTCCATCACGGAGTTGTCGTCATTGACGTAGAGCCTCCATTCTCACACCACTCCGAGCACTCATACCAACCCGTCTACTATAGCGTAGCATTAAAATAAATAACGTCCGGGTTTGGTAACAGGTGATGGGTTCCTACCTCATGCATACTACTCAACTACAAGGATTCAATAACACTCTTGAGGGTGGTTGCAAAGGTGCCACTAAATGCAATAAAACATAGGTATGAAAGCAATGATCAAAGTGAACTTGCACGGTTGACGATCTTGAAAGAACTAGGGTTTCGTAGTAGTAATCTTAGCACTCCGGAAATTCTACCGAGGCAACAATAACTATGATAAGCACATAGCAATAGGATCACATAACACAACATAACAAAGGTAACATAACACAACAAAACAACAAAACCAAATCCAAAAGAAAAACTCAAAGAAACCAATTCAAAGTTTTTCCCTACTCCAAACAATAGCAAAAATAGTTTTTTTATATAACAAAAATTCCTTAAAATAACCTAATCATGGTTTTAGGTTAACTTAACAGAAAAAGATTAACTAAGCAACTAGGAGCAAAAAGAATTAATTTAAAAGCTATTATAAAACTCATTTTAGGCCTAATCCAATTTCCATTAAGAAAATTAATTTAAAACTTTTATTAATTACAAATAAAAGTTCATCTAATGGAATGACAGAAACTAACCTAGAATAACTAATCACAAGTTAAAAATAAATTAATTTACTAATTAATTAATTAGGAAAACAGGAACTAATCAATTAATTAGGATTAATAGGATTCTGCCTAGAATTAATTATTTATTAATCCTAAAATACCCAAATTAATTTCTAGGGCTTGGCAATGTCAAAATAAAGTGATGGCAAAAGAATCATGCAAAAATAATTTTTCTAACTAAAGTTATAGCAGATTTGCTATTCTGACTAAAACAATATTAAAGCATTTTAATTATTTTTAACATAGCTAAATATATGTTTTCAGAAACTACCTAAAATTTGCAATCCAACAAAAAAGAATCACTCAAAATATTAAACAGAATAAAAGATACACATTTTTGAAAATTGGAACTATTAAATAAAACAGAAAATCAGATAAAAGAAAAAAACCTAATGGGCCTATCTTTGTGCCTGTGGCGTCGATAGGCTAAGCAGACCTCGGGTTAAAACTAAAAGCGGGCCGGCTAAGCGACTAAAACCTAACAAATAAACCGGACGAACCGGCGGTTCTTTAATAAATCATACCCCTTGAGGTTCTAATCGTGGCCGTCTAAGATGGATCGGACGGGAAGGATGATCCAGACGACGTCGACGGAGTCCGGCGACGGCAGCGGCGGCGGCGGGAGTCGTCGGGCTTCCAGGCGTCGGTGAGCTCGAGGAGTCGCCGTCTGGGTGCGGGGAGGTCGGTGAGTGGTCTGGTGGGGTCGGGGAGCTCGGGGAGGCTAGGGCGTCGTCGGCGGCGACAATGGCGTGAGGAGATGCTCGGGTCTCCGGCGAGCCTGGCGGGAGGAAGGAGGTCAGCGAGGCGAGGGGAAAACGGGTGCGGGAGGGGGCTTTATAGGCGGGGCCTCGTCGGGAAGGAAGGGAATCGGGGAGGCAATCGGCATCCGGATCGCCGGGATCCGGCGATCCATGGCAGCGTGGCGTGGCGTGGGGGAGGAAGAAGGGTGGGTCATGAGCGAGAGAGAGAGAGAGAGGCGAGGGAGCGTCGACCGATCGGGAGAGGGTTGGGCGCGAGGGAGGGGGAGGCAGCTGCTCATTGGCTGGTGTTGGTGGTGGCCGGTGGGCTGGCCGTGGGGGAGTTCGGCTGGGGTTGTTGGGCAGTGTGGCTGGTGGCGCTTAGGGGGGATTTTCTTTATTTTTTAATTAAAACAAAAACAAAAATAAAACCTAAACTAATAATAATATATATAGGGTATATATATACCAAAATGATCAGAATATTCCTTTCATTTGAACATTTTTCCAAAGTCAAAATCAAACTTCATAAAAATCTATTTTTTCAAATTCAAATAAATTTCAGATTTGAATCCAAATCTTTTGGCATTGTTTCCTCTGATATTTTTGGAGTGTCATGTTTGCTCCTCTCATACTTTTGATCAAGTATTTATCGGGCTTAGTTTTTGAAATGTTTCCCACATGCCAAAGTTTGAAATTCAAATTCAAAACTTAAAATTTGAAAGAGGGTTTCAAAGCACTTCCAAATGATTTTCAACTTGATTCATTATAACTCCCAACTCCTATTTCATATAATTGAAGAAGTCATTTTATCTTCCTCATGAAAATCATTGAGTTGCATAAAGCTTTGGATTTGAAAACTTCCCAAATGAAATTCAAATCTTTTCCAAAACCCTATTTATTTACAAATGGAAGAAGTCATGTCATCCTCACTCTAGGCTTTGGTGTTGGTATGAATTTGAATTCATTGGGATCCAAAAGGCAAAGGGAAAAGTTTTGGGAAAGTCATTTCATTCCTCTCATTCAACTTTCAAAAGTTTCAAATTTCAATCAGTTTCACTCAATTCATCAACCAACAATCGACAATCAAGCATAGTTATTTATTTAATATAACATTCCAAAATTTAGAATTTTGGGATGTTACAAACCTACACGCTTAAAATGAATCTCGTCCTCGAGATTGAAGTAACTAACAAGAAGGGTTAGGGTTGGGGTCTTCTAGCAAATGTTCAGTCGGAAAGGTCGGTGGGCTACCACACTTAAAATCAAGGTTACGGTTCCAATAAACTCAGATACTTCCTCTGAGTCTTGACCATGTATGTATCTTCACATATCTTACAATAGCTCCTTCATTAACGCTCTTACATTAGGGCGTAAAGTTTTCCTCGAAACCTTGGGTCGGTTCTTCAAAGTTGTGGTTAAATCGAGACCGGATCTTCTTAGCTGATAGGTCCGTGTCCATTCTAGACAACTATCGAAATACTCATGGTGGTCTACAATTTATGGTTTTCTCCTGCAGAAAGCGGGTCAGGTTTGAATCTCACCGTATAACCTCGTTTGGCAACAACTGCCATGTACATGGGTTTGTCATCATACCACTCTAAGGCTTAAGCAAGGCTTCAGCGGCGTCGTCACTTTACTATGGGTAAGTCTCTCAGATTTACCATTCCAAATAGCAGGAGCGAAAGATACGAGTAAGTCGGTATGGTGATCAATCCATTCCGCACCAGATCATTGCCTGTATAAGGCTTAGCGAATCTCGTATTCTAACACTCGGTCATTCTCACGGGCATTGCAGAATTTCTCTTGTTCTCGAACTGGGTTCGAGTAAATCCATAGTTTCGCAAGCCAAACAAAACATCTATCGTTACTTCACCACTCTTAGGTTTTGCGTAACCTCCTCTGGAGCGTATGCTGATTGGATTTGATTCCTCCAATTTATTCCTTCATCAAGGTTACATCTGTTCCTTTCAAAATCCACGGGCACATGGGTTATGGCCCACTTCAACACTAGTGCAGCTTTAACTCATCCTTGGAGTAACTCTCTTGTTACACCTCCTTTAAATCCAGTAGTACTTTGTTTCTTCATACCATCATATCAAGGCAAAATTCCAACTTATTTTGTCCAGCTTCCTTCTATGAACCGTCATGAATAACACATTTCTTTCTTCATTGATCCTGTGGCTTTACGGAGTACTATGACACCAAAGAAAAATGCACAAGTTTATCCATAACATCTCATTATTCTCATATCAATCTTTCATTACACCCTTAATCATTTTCGTAAATCCAAATTCCAAAAAGTACTTGTTACAAATGCTGCCACCCACATGATTTGGTATGGTCAGACATTACTTCCACTTTATTTATTTATCCTCCTCGAGATTCTTGATCCCACTGGAATTGTGCGACATGTGTCTTGAATTCTTCAATCTTCGGTTCATCGTGGTGGCCTTGAGCTTCACCTCCATCATCTCCGTATGCACTTCACTTAGGTATTCCACAGTATGACGAGTCTTGCTTCAAGTATTTCTCCAATCGGCGTATGGCTTCCATGGCTGCTTCACGAACAGCATCGAAGAAAGTTGCTTGTGGCACCGTGAGATGAAAAGTAATGCCCCATCCTCTTTGGGCAAACTCCTTTCAAGCGGTGGAGGTGTACCTCCACATACCAAAGTTCCACTCCCTTATGCATGAAGGGTAGCCTTTGTAGACTGCATCTCCTTCAAGGTGAATATGCTTCATCATGTCCTTGGGATCTTGGGTAATCATGATCACTTTCGTCGGGGTCATGATGGTTTCGGACCTTTAAGGAAAGACTTCGTAAAGGTCGTCATCTGCAGTTGTGGAACAGAAATGATGCTCGAATTAAGGTACTTATCTCCGGCACACATTCATAACATCAAACAAAACTTCAAACTCAATTCCAATTTCCTGTTTATTCATCACAACTCACTTTCTTCCATGTTCATCCGAATATTAATTTCCAAGATAAAATATGACAACTCCTTAAAGCTTTTCAGCATGTGACATTACAACTTTATTGAGTCATTACAATCTCGAAATCTATTACATAACTCAACTCATTGAGCTCATGAAAAGGAAATTGCTTTCTACTACTCTTATTATCCATATCAAAATTCCAACTACTCAGCTCCGACTTTCGTCTTGTCGGAACATTTAGTAGCATAATGTCCTGCTTCCTTACAGGTAAAACAGATGACTTTCGATAAGTCTTTGGGCTTCTTGGAGATGGTGCCTGCTCCTTGAGTTCCTTGCTTCCTTCGGGACAATGATTGGCATAATGTCCGGCGTCCTTACATTCAAAACAGGTAATATGACTCTTGTCCCTATTTGCAGAAATTGGGTTGTTACGAGGTGTCTTTGTTTTCTCTTCACGGGTTTCTTCGTTCGATCAAACCTTCTATTCCATGGGTCAAATTCTATTGCTTCGTAGGAAGTATCCGGATACTCTTTTCTTTCCTTGGTGCAATCTTGTGAAAAATGTCCTTCTTCTCCACATGAATAGCAGGCATTGGAGTAAAATCTGTTGAGACCTTCTCCATCCAGTCTTCACACTTTCACTCATTCTTGGTTCTTCTAGGTCTTCCTTGAGGGCTTCTTTCATTCCATCTTCACCTTGAATAGTTTGTTGCACCGTGGAGTAAATGTGACCTTGCACGGGTAGTGGGTGGTTCCTTCACACAGGAAGCAAGTCACTGACTAGTTGGGCATTCCTCATTGGGTGTTTCTCCTCACAATGAGGGCATCCATCCTTGTGTTCCTCCTGGTGTGTCCTATTTCTCCGCAAATCCTGCAGAGCACAAGGTTTAATTCCTGGTGTATCATGGTGCTTCGGATAAGGCGTGATCTCAACAGGGTCTTCTTAAATTCCTCCCAAGTTCTTGCTCCATTAAATCCTGTATGGCTTGATGCATTCTCCACCAGGTTGCAGACACTTTACGTAAAAATCTTGAAGAGCGTATTGGACCTCATACTTCCTTGAAACCAAATTGCTCCCGAAGTGATTTTCCATGTTCTGCATCCATAGCTCTGCCTCGGGCTGAGTCTTCGGTCCAGAGAATATCAGTCCAACTTCATTCATCATCTATGGGGTTCAAGGGTTTTATGGTGAGATGAGAGAGAGGTGGGGAGGGATATACACACAATTCAAACAATAGTTTTTGAAGAAACAAGTTTTATTTTGGGGCTGTCGGAAAACATCAAACAAATGACAGCTCACAAATCATCGTATCTAACGTAAGTGTATAACAGGGGTTTGGTCTTCTAAAGGTCTAATAATTCTTCAGATCCTTCAAGTCTTCGGAGTCTTCAACTGTTGTAGATTCTAATGGAGAAATCCTCTTTACTCTGAAGGGGTCATCAGTTCTCCGATGTCAAATCCTTCTTGGAGCGTCTTCAGTTGATCCTCCGGGTGATCAAAGGATAAGGGTATATTCTAACTATTTGAGGTGAGAGGTCTATCGATAAAATCAGAAAAGATGAGAGTAAGAGTCTTTTTGTAAATAAAGTTTTAGAGATTTCCTGTCCTAGGGGCTTTCCGATTTCTAGGGTCACGTCCTCTGATCAACATGTGCTCGATACCATCTCATGTGCGACCCGACCTCGACGGTCAAGCCTCGTATTCTTGTGCCATCCTGGATCGGTATCTTTGGCACACACAGTACATCAATGTATATATCAAAGTGCAATCACATGCATAAATAACGTAAAACTGATATATACCTCATAATACTCAGCGGAAACAATCAAACGGGTGTGGAGTCCCATCAACGCCATCGGCAGGTTGAGTGTAGACCGTAACCCTGTACCGTAACTCTTACTCGTCGAGGAAAATATCTGCAACATGATACGTTGCAGCCGTGTAGGTCAGTACATTGAATGTACCGGCAAGATCACAATAAGATAAAGCAGATGATATACTATACTATATGCAGTTTGGCTTTATGGCTCTGTATCTGAATTTTGTTTGCGTAAAAGCTGGTTTTATTTTACCTACATCAAAGGAATAAATGAAGTCTGCACTGTAGAGTTCTCTATCATGACATGGTTCCGCCAACCGATGTCTCATAGCCCAAATTCATCATAAGTTGCCCACAATTAAGTTATCAATCCGGTGTTGAGAGTTCGAGATAGATCCAAGTCCGAGGCTCAAATTGTCCGTAATCAGGGACACGGCTAATCGATTAGGTTATAACCCTCTGCGAGGTTTGTACACTTTACCCGCAAGATTCGATCCCTCTCTTTACGTTCTCGCACTTGAGTGTTTGAGAACAAGATGACCAAAACATGGTCTTCCAAAGAGTTCCTCGACCACCGTCGGTACCCATCCAATCCTACCGTTCTTCTACATCTGCTAGTACCGTCCCAGCCGAGTCACCACTAAGGTCAACCAAGCGAGCCCATAATGACTTGCGGTTGCAGGGTAAGCTTCAGGCGTGAAGTATTCTTCCGTCTCTTTGAGTCAGGTGAAGCTTTCGCGAGATGTCATGGCGCTTCTCCATGCATCCGCCAACCACTGGTTTCTCGGGGCTGCCCGTCAACCGTCCTTCACCCGATAGTGTGTATTGAAACCTGTCTCGAGTCTTGAAGTCTTGAGGTCTTGAAGATGCAGTCCTTGCAGATTTCCATCACGGAGTTATCGTCATTGACGTAGAGCCTCCATTCTCACACCACTCCGAGCACTCATACCAACCCCGTCTACTATAGCGTAGCATTAAAATAAATAACGTCCGGGTTTGGTAACAGGGTGATGGGTTCCTACCTCATGCATACTACTCAACTACAAGGATTCAATAACACTCTTGAGGGTGGTTGCAAAGGTGCCACTAAATGCAATAAAACATAGGTATGAAAGCAATGATCAAAGTGAACTTGCACAGTTGGCGATCTTGAAAGAACTAGGGTTTCGTAGTAGTAATCTTCGCACTCCGGAAATTCTACCGAGGCAAACAATAACTATGATAAGCACATAGTAATAGGATCACATAACACAACATAACAAAGGTAACATAACACAACAAAACAACCAAAACCAAAATCCAAAAGAAAAACTCAAAGAAAGCAATTCAAAGTTTTTTCCCTACACCAAACAATAGCAAAAAATAGTAGTTTTATATAACAAAATTTCCTTAAAATAACCTAATCATGGTTTTAGGTTAACTTAACAGAAAAAGATTAACTAAGCAACTAGGAGCAAAAAGAATTAATTAAAAAGCTATTATAAAACTCATTTTAGGCCTAATCCAATTTCCATTAAGAAAATTAATTTAAAACTTTTATTAATTACAAATAAAAGTTCATCTAATGGAATGACAGAAACTAACCTAGAATAACTAATCACAAGTTAAAATAAATTAATTTACTAATTAATTAATTAGGAAAACAGGAACTAATCAATTAATTAGGATTAATAGGATTCTGCCTAGAATTAATTATTTATTAATCCTAAAATACCCAAATTAATTTCTAGGGCTTGGCAATGTCAAAATAAAGTGATGGCAAAAAGAATCATGCAAAATAATTTTTCTAACTAAAGTTATAGCAGATTTGCTATTCTGACTAAAACAATATTAAAGCATTTTAATTATTTTTAACATAGCTAAATATATGTTTTCAGAAACTACCTAAAATTTGCAATCCAACAAAAAAGAATCACTCAAAATATTAAACAGAATAAAAGATACACATTTTGAAAATTGGAACTATTAAAAAAAACAGAAAATCAGATAAAAAGAAAAAAACCTAATGGGCCTATCTTGTGCCTGTAAATGTCGAGATAGGCTAAGCAGGCCTCGGGTTAAAACTAAAAGCGGGCGGCTAAGCGACTAAAACCTAACAAATAAACCGGACGAACCGGCGGTTCTTTTAATAAATCATACCCCTTGAGGGTTCTAATCGTGGCCGTCTAAGATGGATCGGACGGGAAGGATGATCCGACGACGCGTGGAGTCCGTCGGCGGCAGCGGCGGGAGTGAAGTCGTCGGGGCTTCCAAGCGTCGGTGAGCTCGAGAGTCGCCGTCTTGAGTCTTGAGGAGGTCGGTGAGTGGTCAGTGGGGTCGGGGAGCTCGGGAGGGCTAGGGCGTCGTCGGGCGACAATGGCGGCGAGGAGATGCTCGGGTCTCCAGCGAGCACCTGGCAGGAGGAGGAGGTCAGGCGGCGAGGGGAAGCGGGGTGCGGGAGGGGCTTTATAGGCGGGGCCTCGTCGGGAAGGAAGGGAATCGGGAGGCAATCGGCATCCGGATCCTTCGGGATCCGGCGATCCAGCAGCGGCAGCGTGGCGTGGGGCGGGGAGGAAGAAGGTGGGTCCCAGGCGTGAGAGAGAGAGAGGGCGAGGGGGTCGACCGATCGGGAGAGGTTCGGCGCGAGGGGAGAGGGGAAGGCTGGCTCGGCTGGCGGCCGTGGGTCATTTGTGTGGGCTGGCAGATGGGGTTCATTCGGCTGGCTGGGCTGGGTGCTTTGGTGGCGCCCGGAGGGGGTTTTTCTTTATTTTTTAATTAAAACAAAACAAAAATAAAACCTAAACTAATAATAATATATATAGGGTATATATATACCAAAATGATCAGGGAATATTCCTTTCATTTGAACATTTTCCAAAGTCAAAATCCAAACTTCATAAAAATCTATTTTTTCAAATTCAAATAAATTTCAGATTTGAATCCAAATCTTTTGGCATTGTTTCCTCTGATATTTTTGGAGTGTCATGTTTGCTCCTCTCATACTTTTGATCAAGTATTTATCAGGCTTAGTTTTTGAAATGTTTCCCACATGCCAAAGTTTGAAATTCAAATTCAAAACTTAAAATTTGAAAGAGGGTTTCAAAGCACTTCCAAATGATTTTCAACTTGATTCATTATAACTCCCAACTCCTATTTCATATAATTGAAGAAGTCATTTTATCTTCCCTCATGAAAATCATTGAGTTGCATAAAGCTTTGGATTTGAAAACTTCCCAAATGAAATTCAAATCTTTTTCCAAAACCCTATTTATTTACAAATGGAAGAAGTCATGTCATCCTCACTCTAGGCTTTGGTGTTGGTATGAATTTGAATTCATTGGGATCCAAAAGGCAATGGGAAAAGTTTTGGGAAAGTCATTTCATTCCCTCTCATTCAACTTTCAAAAGTTTCAAATTTCAATCAGTTTCACTCAATTCATCAACCAACAATCGAACAATCAAGCATAGTTATTTATTTAATATAACATTCCAAAATTTAGAATTTTGGGATGTTACAATTCCTCCATGTAACATTATAGTACACGCACTTTTGCGATAGTTAGATCGTTGTAAGCCCTTGTTTGATTGAATGAAGTGATTTTGTGTGCATTTGCTCATGTGCATTTGGGTAGTGATTCCCCTTAGACCTCATTCTATTCTATTCTCTCTTCTTTTCTAAACCCTTGAGATGCCTCCGAGACGCGACCCGGATTCGTTTTCCTTGAGAGATCACCCAATTGATCCAAAGCAGAATACCCTGATTCAAACATTGGTGCGAACAACAACAACAACAACAACCCACGCCACCACCACCACTGCGGATCATCATTCGTTTCCTTAGACTGAACCCGCCGATGTATTCCATAGCACCGAGCCAATTGTAGCAGATGGTGGCTCATAAGATAGGAAGGAGCTGACCACTGCAGGATGCACAGATGGTGAAAGAGTGAAGTTTGCAGCACATCAACTTGAAGGACCCAGCAGCAGCATGGTGGGAGAATTTCACAGCCACTTATCCGTGAGACAACGTCACATGGGATCGGTTTGACAAGCTTTCGCACAGCCCATGTTTCAGCAGGAGCTATGGCCATGAAGAAGCGTGAGTTTCGCAACTTCGCCAAGGAGGAAGGACTGTTGGCGATGCGTGGATGATTTTAGCAAATTAGCACGTTATGCCCCGGATAGCGTTACTCTGATGCAGCTAAACGGAGAAGTTTCTAGAAGGACTGAATGATGAGTTCACATGCCGTTGATGGTAGCAAGTTTCAATAACTACCAGGAGTTAGTAGACCGAGCTCTCATGATTGAGGAAAGCAGCAGCAAATTGAGAACCATAGCGGAAGTATGGACAAGGGAAGTATAACTCGGGATCCCAGCAGAAGCCACGTTATACCCTAAATCAGAATTCAGTTTCAGCATACCCATGGAGGAGGTAATCGCACAACCATAATGGCACCAAGAATGGGAGCGGGAATGGAGGAAGCAGCGGACAGAACCGCACCAACCCGTCTACACCATCCAAGGTAGACCTGAGTCACATTACTTGCTTTAAGTGCCGCAAGACGGGCATTATGCAAATGATTGTCGAAGCCGAATGGAAATGGCAATGGAAGCTCGGAAAGAAGCCCAACCCTTTCAGCAGGGGACAAGTGAACCACATTGATGTGGAGGAGGTTGAAGATCAGCCCGATCACGATGTCGGTAAGTTTTTGGTTAAGTCTTTTCTGCGGTTGTTCTTTTGATACTTGGTGCATCGCATTCATACATATCAAGGGATTTGTGGATAAGTACCGTTACCAACCCAAGCCCTTAGGTCACCCATGCTAGTAACCTCACGGGAGCGAGTACATGGCTAGTAAATGGTGTGATCGACCCACTCGGATTGGACACTATGTTTTCCCTCGGACCTAATAGTTCGGAATCCCAAGGATTGGATGTGATATTAGGAATGGATTGGTTATCAAAGTATGGAGGAAACATAGATTGTACCACAAGGTCAATTTTGCTCACCACACCGGAAGGAAGAAGGATTAAGTATGTATCACGGCACGAGCCGAGGAGAGCACAAGTTAATTGCTTATCGAGGGTGGTACAGGAAAAAGTACCGATGGTGAAGAATTATCTGACGTATTTCGGAAGAGTTGCGGGGAATGCCGCGGATAGAGACATTGAGTTTTGATCGAGCTGTTGCGAGAACAGGCCCGATATCGAGCGACCGTCTGGGATGCCCGCAAAGGATTTGGCAGAAATCAAGAAGCAGATTAAGGAACTATTGGATAAAGGTTTTATTCGCCCAAGTTCTTCACCTTGGGGATCACCCGTTTTGTTGGTAGAGAAGAAGGATGGATCTTTGAGAATGGTTGTTGATTATCGTGGATTGAATGAAGTAACAATCAAGAACAAGTACCCACTACCAATGATAAATGATCTGTTTGATCGCTTGCAAGGAGCCAAAGTGTTTTCTAAGATCGACTTGCGATCAGGGTACCATCAGTTGAAGATTCGGGAGCAAGACATACCCAAGACAGCGTTTACCACGAGATATGGACTGTACGAGTATACCGTTATGTCATTTGGACTGACTAATGCACCAGCCTATTTCATGAACCCGATGAACAAAGTGTTTATGGAGTTTTTGGACAAGTTAAATCGTGGTATTCATTGATGACATTTTGATTTTCTCGAAGAATGAAGAGGAACACAAGGAACATTTGAGATTGGTTTTGGAGAAACTAAGAGAACACCAGTTGTATGCCAAGTTCAGCAAATGTGAGTTTTGGCTAAAGGAAGTTGGATTTCTCGGACATGTTATATCCGGAGAAGGAATAGCGATTGACCCCACAAAGGTTGAGACCGTAACCAAATGGGAAGCACCAGCGACAGTTGGAGAGATTGAGTTTCCTTGGACTCGCGAGGATACTACGAAGATTCATTGAGAATTTCTCAAGGATTGCAAAGCCTATGACAGAATTGTTGAAGAAGGAAAAAAATTCATATGGACTGAGGACTGTGAGGCAAGTTTTCGGGAGTTGAAGAAAAGATTGGTTACCTCACCAGGTTTGATATTGCGGATCAAACTAAGGATTATGAGGTGTTTTGCGGCGCTTCACGTCGAGGACTTGGAGCAGTGCTTATGCAGGAAGGAAGAGTTGTTTCGTATGCTTCCGACAACTTAAGCCCCATGAGTTGAATTATGCCACTCACGATTTGGAGTTAGCAGCGTTGTGCATGCCTTGAAGGCGTGGAGACATTTTCTCATTGGAAATCATTGTGAAGTATATACGGATCACAAGAGTTTGAAGTACATTTTCACAGAAGAATTGAATCTCGGACAAAGGAGATGGTTAGAGCTAATCAAGGATTATGATATGAGATTGCATTATCACCCGGAAAGGCTAATGTCGTAGCAGGCGCATTGAGCCGTAAGACCCACGTCAATACCCTAATGATGGGAGGAATACCCAATAAGTTAGCGAGGACCTTGAGAGCTATGTTTGGAAATAGTTCGAGAGGCTATGTAGCAGCATTGGAAATTCAGTTAAAACGATGGACAAAATCGAGAAGCCCAAAAGGCGGATAAGGAAGTTGCCTCTATAAAGGAGAAAATGAGCAAAGGAAAAGCTAAAGGATTTCGTGAGGGCGAGCACGATACCCTATGGTTTGAAGACCGTGTTTATGTGCCCAATGACCCGAGATCGGAAGTTGATTTTACAAAAGCCCATGATTCACCCTATTCAATTCACCGAAATACCAAGATGTATTTGGATTTGAAGAATATTTTCGGTGGACGGAATGAAGAAGGATATTGCGGAGTATGTAGCGATTTCTGACGTATGTCGAAAAGTAAAGGCGGAACATCAGAAGCCAGCAGGATTGTTACAACCATTGCCGATACCCGAATGGAAGTGGGATAAACTAGGCATGGATTTCATCACAGGTTTGCCAAAGACCCGTTCAGGATATGACTCGATTTGGGTCATAGTCGACCGTTTGACCAAGGTAGCCCATTTCATTCCAGTCAAGACTACCTATAGCAGTGCTAAGTTGGCAAAGATATACATGACCAGAATTGTGTGTTTACGGAGTTCGAGGAGCATTGTATCGAACGAAGGAACCCGGTTTACTTGAAATTTTGGAACGGTTACGAAACATTGGGAACCCGATTGGAGTTCAGCACAGCTTTCCACCCACAGACCGATGGACAGACCGAGAGAGTCAATCAGATTTTGGAGGACATGCTGAGAGCTTGTGCACTAGATTATGGATCTAGTTGGGATGACAATTTGCCGTATGCAGAATTTTCCTACAATAACGATTACCAAACCAGTTTAAAGATGGCACCTTCGAGGCCTTGTATGGAAGAAGGTGCAGGACACCGTTGTCATGGGGCGAAACGGAGATAAATCGTCGATTGTTTGGACCAGATTTGATTAAGGAGTGCGAGCAGAAAGTTAAGTTGATTCGGGACAGGCTCAAGGTAGCCCGATCCAGAACGGAAGAGCTATGCCGATTCAAAGCGCCAGCGGCCCGTCTGAAGTTGGAGCGAGTATATCTCGAGTATCCCGCTTGAGGTGAAGCGTTTGAGTTAAGGAAAATTAGCACCCGTTTTGTTGGACCATATAAGATTTTGCAACGCATGGGAGATTGCGTATAAGTTGGAATTGCGGAAGGACTGTCGGGAGTTCATGATGTATTCCATGTTTCCCGATTGAAGAAATGTCACCGAGAGATAGCGGAGGTACCGTTAAGAACCGAGTGCCCTGGAGGCAATTCAGTTGAAGGATGACTTGACATATGAGGAAAAGCCGGTTAAGATTCTCGATTATGCCGCGAGTTACCCGACAAGATTATCAAGTTTTGCAAAGTTCGGTGGAGCCACCACCGAGGATGAAGCCACACAGGAAAGAGAGAAGTTTTGTAAGGACCACCTCACCTATTTTCTAGCCAACCCGAATCTCGAGGGAGATTCATCTTAAGGGGTAGGTTTGTAACATCCCAAATTTTCAATTTGGAATGTTATACATTAGGTCATCATGCATATCATATTTTCTCGCATTTTTCCGATCCTAGAAATTTCACGCAACTCAAGGACCCTCGGAGAAGTTGGAAGTTTCATAATTTTCATATTTGGGATCTCTCAAATTTTTGAAAATAGGATCATTGGATTATTTAAATTATCTTCATAAAGTTTTCCTATAAAAATATCTTGAGAGGAATAATATGACTTTCCCAAACAATTAGGAAAAATGAAGATATTATAAATGAACCAAATTTGGTTTTGGAGATTTATTTTGCTTAGGCAAAAATGAGCTTTTAAAAATATTTTGCATGTATTTTGTTTTAAAGTTCATTTTGTTAGATTCATTTTATGAGTCGGAGAAAATTTGTTTTAATTAATTTGGAGTTCATTTGATATTTATTTTATTTGTTTTTATTTTAAAGTTTATTTAAAAAAAAGCCCCTGGACCCGAGGCCAGTGGCCCAGCCAGCCAGCCTCCCCTCGGCCCGCCGCCCGACCCATCTCCTCGCCTCCTCCTCGCGCCCGAGTCCGGCTCGAGCTTGCAGCCGCCCGCCGAGTCCGCCCGCCCGCCTCCCTTGACCCCCTCCCAAGCAACCGCCTCCCCCCCTCTTAAATAGCCCCCGGCCCCTCTCTCTCTCCCAAACCCCGCCGCCGAGGGCGACCAGCTCCGCCCTTGCCCTTAAAACCCGCCTTGTCGTCGCCTCGTCATGGAGCGCCGCCGCCGCCGGGAACCGCCGCCCCCTCGGCCTTGACCCGCCGGACCACCCCGCCCGCCGGAAAGCCGCGGCGATCGCGAGTAGCCACCCGCACCGCCGCCCGATTCGGTCTATTCCCCGTGAACCGTCCGGTTTTTTTTTAAAAAAAAAAATATATTTGTTCGGTTTTTTTTTAAAAACCTAGATCGCTTTTGTTTTTTTTCGGTTTTCTTATTTAACGGACGTTTACCGAACCGTTCGTTTCAGTGAACGCGTTCGTTAGATTCGTTCTGTTAACGAGCGTTGCTTTTAACTCGTTCGCCGTTTTCTTTTAATCGGAATTAATCTGTTATTTTGATTTGATTTGAATCTGATTTTCAAAACTGTTTTATTTCTCGCTCGTTTATCGGAATCGGGTGATTCAAGCGCTGGAGTTTAAATATGAAACCGCCGTTCGACTATTCTACTTTCACAGAGTTTTGCCACTGTGAAATTTTGACCTAATTCGGATCGCTAACCGGAGGTTTCTCTCTCGAGTTTCGACTTTCGGAGTTTGTTTTGATTCGATTCTTTTGCAACAGGGTTCTTAAGTTGAACTTTCGGTTAGATCTTTTATTCGAGATTTCCTGTGCATTAGATGAGTACTTATTGTATGCTTGTTGTTTGTGCGTTAGATCACCGGGTCTTGCTTGTTGCCAGAATCTCTAGGACTCGCGGATCATCGACAAGGCAAGTAACACTGATCATACCCTTCTACTACCGGTTTTATGCATTAGATCTATTCCTCAAACACTTGCATGATTAGGATCTAATTAAATTGTGGGATGGGAAGTAGATTGAGGTAGTACCTATTACTGTTTTACTTATGAAACCTTGGGAGTTACTTCTCGTTTGCTTGTTCATGCTATGCTATGCTAGTAGGCGTGGATTGGGTGAGTGAATATCCATGACAGATGTGAGATTGTTAATTAATGGTTTATCTAAGGTGGCAACCTAACACACATCTGGGTGGATTGAGGCACCTGGTTTCTATCGAGGACTTGCTGTATTTCTTGGACCGCCACCGGGCTCTAAGGGATCATAAGATTATTCAAGCTGGAAACTTCCGTGTGCAGCCACAAGCCAATTATGGGCTCTGGCGTAGTTGACTAAGTCGTCGCGAACTCTTACGGGTAGGCTAGCTGATGTAGGGGATGTAGGTTGGTACGGTCTACCCACATGTAAGGTGCTAGCGCTTACGAAGACTATGTCTCGGTCATCCGTTTCTCAAACACCATGAAGTCACGAGAACCAAGCGGAGGCGATCGAGTCTTGTGGGGAAAAGTCATAAACCTCTGCAGAGTGTAATAAACTAATCATGATTAGCCGTGTCCCGGTTATGGACAATTTGAGTATCCGGTACTTGATTATCATGTGAATCTCAACATGTTACTTCTAAATAAAAGCTATTGGGTTTTGATGAGTACTTTTAAATTGGGATTGAGGATCTGTCAACCATCTTCAATGTTTAACAACCACCATGATAGTTAAATAAAATTATTCCTTTGATGTAGGGAAAAATCAGCTTTATGCAAATGTAACCGTGAGAGCCTTACCACCAGCCAAATATGCATGTAGTATAGGCTTATTCATTCATTGCTCTTTATGTGTTACATTGCGGCATATTCCATGTCTTGACCGTTTGGGCTGCAACTTTTACGTTGCAGACTTTTGAGAACGACAGTAAGGTGTTAGGTCGTGGTTCTATTCTCGGTGATGCCGTTGGAGTTGATGGACTCGCTTATCTTCCAAGCCTTCGCTGTTATCATTAGATGGCCTTAAGCCATATTTTATTCAGTTCCCTTGTGGACATCGATGTAATAAGTGTGTGATTGCTACTCTGCTATAAATCCTTGAAATCTTTGTGTGGTGTCACATTCTTGATCCGGGATGACAGCGAGCAACGGCGCTAGATCCATTGGTCTGGTCAGCTACGATGGCTCACCCATAGTGGAGTATGGGGAGCAATCATCTAATCTCCATCGACCCAGCATAATGAAGAAAGGTGGTCCATCTTGAGGAGGAAAAGATCGTCATTATCTAGCTCAAGTGGATCATGTGAAGCAAAGGTTTGCCCTTTATAGGTTTTCTATTTTACGGTCTCATGGTGG
>JAHIAM010002289.1:0-25428 GCA_021605205.1 Aegilops longissima | reverse complement strand
AAGCCAGCTTTGACTCGTGGCTATCCTGAACTACGACGCAAGTAACTCTTTTGAGGTGGCGCACACGAGTCCACATATTCACCATATCAATACACCACTATGAACCCGCTGACCGTAGGACGAACCCTTAGGATCGGAAAGCCATAGGAAGAGACTATTTATTTTATGTCCTTATCATTCCGTAATTCTCCCTCGCTCATTTCTCGACTTCTCCCGATTTTCAACATTCTAGATGGTCACCGAGTTCACCCCAGTTCTGCTACCGGAGTTTTGCCACCAGATGAGACGATGCCTCTCGCAAGAAGCTGGTTCAGATCGTGAAGAAGCTGAAGATTGCTCGCCTCAATCACCGGAAGCCTACCAATGCACTTCCGACGGATACCCGCCATGTGATTGAGGTGCACATTCCAGGAGGACCTTCGAGGACATTCAGAGCCCATTGACTTGAGTTTACCGATTTCAATTGATCCTCGGAAGAGACATGGCGATTTATCGCACTTGGACACCTCCGAGAAGAGTACAGGCCGAGCTCGACCCATCGACTCGCCATGATTTCGCAGAGCTAGGAATGGAGATATCATCTGCATCAGTAGAGGACGACTCCATTCTCTCATATGTCCAAGACTTGGAGTGTCTCCTCAGAAACGGGAGATCCGCACTCGCCAGAACTCAAGGTACACAGAGGCTGTTGTTCCGTGAACTCGAACTCGAGGAGAAAGCACACGCAGATTTCCTTGACTATGAAGAAGAAATCAAGGATTTCATGGAGAGAGTCGACAAGTGAAGATGGATGTTGCCGCATTAGAGGAGAAGATGGACTTGGGAGAAGACCTTTTCCGAGTGGAGATGACGGACCTCTCGTGAGCAATGACCAGGATTATGAAGAGAGCTCCACCAAGAAAGCTACAAGAGGAGGCGCCAGATCGAGGACGCCACACCGGAGGACACCGCACTGAGGACGCAAGGATAATTGATGAAGACATTTAGTCGATCGCCATGTTATTTTATTTTTCCATCGATCGCTTAGGCCGTTATTTTCGATTAGTCGTGAAATTTGTAATCCGAGATTGAACCATGTTTGAGTTGATTGAATAAATGATTTGTGTGATTATGTTTGTGCATTCATTTGGGTAGTGATATTTTCTCATTAGACCCTTGTTCTATTCTAATTTTCTCATCCACTCCAAAACACCGATGCCTCCGAGACGTGACCCCGGTCTCAACTTTCCGCCGGAGCTCACCCACCTGATCCAGCAGCAGAATGCCCTCATGCAGATGCTCATCCAGAACCACAACAACAACAACAACAATCCACCGCCACCACCCCTCGCTGACAACTTGACCCGCTTCCTAAGGCTGAATCCGCCAGTTGTTCTCTAGCAGCACCGAGCCGATTGTGGCGGCGATTGGCTCCGCAAGGTCGGAAGGAGTTAGCCACCGCTGGATGCACAGATGCAGAGAAGGTGCGCTTTGCCGACATCAACTTGATGGACCTGCAACCTCTGGTGGGAGAACTACACCGCCACTTATCCCATCGCCACCATCACGTGGATCAGTTCCAAGAAGCTTTCCGCACCGCCATGTATCACCGGAGCCATGAGTCTCAAGAAGCGTGAGTTCCGCAACTTACGCCAGGGAACCGCATCGTGGGCAAGACGTGGATGAGTTCAGCAAGTTAGCTCGCTATGCCCCGGATGATGTGGCCACAGATGCCGCAAAGCAGGAAAAGTTTCTTGAGGGACTCAATGACGAGCTGGGAATGCAGCTAATGGTGGCTACCTTCAACAACTACCAGGAGCTGGTAGACAAGGCCACCATACTTGAAGGCAAGCAGCAGAGATTGATAGCCGCAAGCGGAAGTATGGCCAGGGAAGTACAACTCGAGCTCAGCAGAAGCCCCGTTATGCCCCATACTGGAGGGCATACCCATCACACCCATGGAGGACATAATCATGGAGGAATGGGAACAACCGCAACCCCGACAACAAGACAGCAATGGAAACGCAATGGCAACCAGCATCGCCCCGCCCTGTTCGTAAGGATCTGAGTCACACCACTGCTTCAAGTGCCGTAAAACAGGCACTATGCCACCGATCGCCGGAGGCCAAGCAGAGGAATGGAACGGGAATGGAAGCTCAGAAAGAAGCCCAACCCTTTTCCTCGTGCTCGTGTGAACCACATTGACGTGGAGGACGCCTATGATCAGCCAAACATCGTGGTTGGTAAGTTTTATTAAATTCACATCCAAGATTGGTACTTTTGATTCTCGTGCAACGATTCATTCATATCAAGGGTAGTTGTGGAAAAGTACGGTTGCCCACTAGAACCCTTAGAAGCCCTCTTCACGCCGGGCCCAGCAGAGGAGAAATGATGGCAGGCTTAGGCTGTCATGCAACCTCAACATCGGAAACCATAAATTTCCGCAGACCTCATAGTATTGGAAACCTGCACCTTGGATGTGATCCTAGGCATGGATTGGTTGACGGTTTGAAGGAAACATAGATCGTGCTCAAGAAGACGATTCTGCTCACCACCCCGGAGCGTAAGAGGATCAAGTATGTATCCGCACGATCCCGATGAAGAATCAGTGCATTTCTCACGGAGTTGTTCAGAGGAAGTGCCAGAGTACAAGATTTTCCCGATGTGTTTCCGGAGGAATTACCAGAATGCCACCGACGAGACATTGAATTTCTGATTGAGTTATTGCCCGCACAGCCCCAATATCCAAGAGACCCTATCGGATGCCCCCAATGATTTGGAAGAGATCAAAACCAAATTAATGAGCTATTGGAGAAAGGATTTATTCGCCAAGCTCGCTACCTTGGGGAGCCCCAGTTTTTTGGTAGAGAAGAAGGATGGAACCCCGAGAATGGTTAGGATTATCGCTCGCTGAACGACGTGACCATCAAGAACAAGTACCTCCGCCAATGATTAATGACCTATTTGATCAGCTAGTTGGAGCCAAGGTATTCTCCAAGATCGATCTTCGATCGTGGTATCATCGCTTGAAGATCCGTGAAAAGGATATACCCAAAACAACATTTACCACTGTGTATGGTTTATATGAGTATACCGTCATGTCATTCGGATTGACTAATGCCCCTCGATACTTCATGAATTTGATGAACAAGGTATTTATGGAATATCTGGACAAGTTTGTTGTGGTGTTCATCGATGATATACTGATTTTCTCCAAGAGCGAGGAAGAGCATAAGGAACATTTATGCCTAGTTCGAGAAACTCCGAGAACATCGCTTGTATGCCAAGTTCAGCAAATGTGAATTTTGGCTAAAGGAAGTCGGATTCCTGACATGTTATTTCAGAGAAGGAATAGCAGCTTGACCCCACCAAGGTTGTATCACCACCGATTGGCCACCCACCTCACCAAGGAGATCCGTAGTTTTCTTGACTCGCAGGATATTATCGGAGGTTTATTGAGAATTTCAAGATTGCCAAGCCCATGACCGAGCTGTTGAAGAAGGACGCCAAGTACATTTGGACCGAGGATTGTGAAGCCGCCTGTGAATTGAAGAAACGCTTGGTTACAGCCCCAAAGATTGATTTTGCCGGACATACACAAGGATTACCAGTATATTAGACGCTTCTCGTCGTGGACTCGGAGGAGTACTCATGCAGAAGGAAAAGTTGTAGCCTATACCTCGCATAGCCACGACCACACGAGATGAATTATGCCACACATGATTTGGAGTTAGCAGCAGAGTGCATGCACTCAAGACTGGAGACATTTCCTTATCGGAAACCGCTGTGATGTTTACACGATCATAAGAGCTTGAAGTATATTTTCACGCAGAAAGAGTTGAACCTCAAAGCAGGAGATGGCTAGAGTTAATCAAGGACTATGACATGAAATTGCATTACCACCCAGTGAAAGGCTAATGTTGTAGCAGATGCTTTGAGCCGTAAGAGTTATGTGAATACTCTTATAGCGGAGGATTACCCAGTGAGTTAGTCGATGACCTCGAGATCTTCGATCGAGATAGTTCCGAGAGGATATGTTGCAACTCGAAGTTCAGTCCACTTTGGCCGAAAGAATTTGTGAAGCCGAGAAGTCGGACAAGGAAATTGATGAGATAAAGAAAAGGATGAATGAAGGAAAAGCTAAAGGGTTTCGTAAGGATGAATACGGAGCTATATGGTACGAGGATCGATTTATGTGCCCAATGATCCCGAACTCAGAAGCTAATTCTTCAGAGGCTCATGATTCACCGTACTCGATTCACCCCTGTAATACCAAGATGTATCTCGATTTGAAGGAAAGTTTCGTGAACATGTATGAAGAAGGATATTGCCGAGTACGTAGCAAGATGCGATGTTTGTCAACGAGTAAAGGCGAACATCGAAGCCAGCAGGTTACTTCAACCTTTGCCGATTCCCGAGTGGAAATGGGAAAACTTGGAATGGATTTTATCACAGATTACCCAGACCTGCTCAGTTATGATTCCATCCGGTAGTGGTTGATCGATTGACCAAGGTAGCTCATTTCATTCCCGTGAAGACTACCTATACCAGCGCTTAAGTTAGCCAAGATATACATGACCAGGATCGATGTCTCGCATGGAGTTCCGAGGAGTATCGTGTCGATAGAGGAACACAATTTACCTCAAAGTTTTGGAATCAGCTTGCATGAAACTTTGGGTACGAGGCTGGAGTTCAAGACAGCTTTTCATCCGCAGACATGATGGACAGACCGAGAGAGTCAACCAGATCCTCGGAGGACATGTTGAGAGCTTGTGCGCTAGACTATGGGTCTAGCTGGGATGATAATTTGCCATACGCTGAGTTCTCGTGACAATAACAAAGTTATCGCACTCAGTCTAAGATGGCCCTTTCAAGCTCTATACGGAAGGAGGTGCGAACACCATTGTTGTGGGATGGTGTTGAGATCGAAACTTTTCGTCCCGATCTTATCAGAGATTCCAAGAGAAAGTCAAGCTGATTCGAGATAGACTCAAGGTAGCTCACCGAGGCGTAAGAGTTATGCCGACAAGAACGCAAGGAAGTAACTTACGGGGAGACCGGCATATTCGTGTGTCTCACTTCGTGGAATCAAGAGGTTCGTGTTAAAGGAAAGTTAGCACCCGGTTCATTGGCCCTACAAAATCCTCGAACGTCGTGGGAGAAGTTGCTTACAAGTTGGAATTGCCGGAAGGATTGTCCGGAGTTCATGATGTCTTCCATGTTTCTCACCAAGAAATGCCATGCCGACATGGCCGATATTCCGTTGAGAGACACAAGGTTCCCTAGAGGCCATACAGCTCGACAAAGGATCTGACTTATGAGGAGAAGCCCGTCTCAATTCTCGAGACTGCAACAGAGTCACCCGCAAGAAGATCATCAAGTTTTGCAAGGTGTCAGGAGTCATCATTCGAGGAGGAAGCCACCGGGAGCGAGAAGAAGACCTCCGCCGAGACCACCCGCACCTATTTGTTAGTTAACCCAATCTCGAGGGCTAGATTCATCTTAAGGTGGGTAGGTTTGTAACATCCCAAATTTCCTATTTGGAATGTTTTACAATTATAGCTAAGCATCTATGCATATTGTTTGAAATTGAGTGACATTTGAAGTTTCGTAAGATTTTGAGTTTGATGGAATTTGAATTCAAATTGGCAGCTGAAATTTATTTCAAAACAATGCCCGACAAATACTTGAGAAAAGTATGAGAGGAGTAAACATGACACTCCAAAATGTCGATGAAAAACTTTGCCAAAAGTTTGAATTCAAATTTGATTTTATTTGGGATTTATAGAAAATGTTTTTTTAAGTTTGAGTTTTCCTCGAAAATGTTCAAATTGTAGGAATATTCCCTGATCATTTTGATATATATATGTCCTATATAATATATATATATATATTTAATATATTATCTCTCCTCCTTAATTCAAAAAAATAGAAAACTCAGGCGCAACCAGCTAACTGCCAAATAAATAGGTAGAAGACACCAGCGCAGCTTCACCCATCGGGCCAGCGCAGCCCACCAACGCCGAGCCCACTCGCCGAGCCGCCAATAAACCCCTTCCTTCGCCAACCGACCGCAACCCCGCCTCTTATCCCACCGACGCTGACCCCACCCCCTTCTTCCTCTCCACGCCACCACGCCGCCATTGCTGAATCCCGAGATCCCGGATCTCTCCCGATCCGCCTCCGCCAAGTCGACGCCTATATAAACCGCACCCTCGACCTGCTCCCCACTTTTCCTCGCTTAACCTCCTCTCGCCGCAATCTTCGCTGAGCTCGACGCCATTACCCATTGCCACCGCCCCGCCGCCCGACTTCGAGCTTCCCGACCCACCATCGACCTCGCTCGTCTGCACTCGGCTCGACGCCCGCTTGTCGCTTCGACCACCGAGCCTACCACGCTGCCGCCGCCGAGCCGCCATCATCTCGCCGCCGCTGCCGCCACCGCTGTAAGTCGCCGAAATCCCCGCCACCGTCTCGATCTAAAATCTACGCTAGATTAGATCACCCAAGGGGTATGTTTTATTTTAAAAAGCCGGTTTAGTTACGGGTTTTATTAGTTTAGTTAGCGGTTTAGTTGGACCGGCCCGATCGGGTTATTTTCTGTTAACCGCGAGCACGCTTTAGCTATATTACGCCTGAGCGTTAGATTGGCCCACTAGCACCAGTTTTTCTTTTAATTTTATTTTTTTCGCTTCTGTTTTTAACAGAATAGTTTCAGTTTTGTAAAAGCCATATCTTTTAGGTTACTTAATATTTTTAATTGATTCTTTTTTTGTTGGTTTGCAAATTTGTTGTAGTTTCGGTAGAAAATATGTTTGGCCATGTTTAAATTATTAAAAATTGTTTTATTTTAGTTTTAGACAGACTAGTAATTCTGCTATAAAATGAGTTAGGATTATTTTATTTTAGTGATTCTTTTTGTCACTACTTTGTTTTGACCTTGCCTAACCGTAGGAATTTATTTGGGCATTTTAGATTTAATAAAAAATAGTTTTAATCAAAATCATGTGGTTCTTATTTATTTAACTAGCTACTGTTTTCCTATTGTTTTATTTAGCAAATAATTTTATTTTTCCTATGTGGTAGTTTATTTTAGGTTAGTTTCTGTAGTTTTAGTACATGAACTTTTACTTACAATAAATAAAATTTTTATTTTATTTTTTCTTGCTAGGATTGTTATAGGCATAATAGGAGTTCTATAATAGCTTTTGATGTGATTCTTTTTGCTCCTAGTTGCATGATGTTTTCTCTTCTGTTAGTTAGCAAAAACCCATGCTTAGGTTCTGTTAAGAAAAATTTGGTTGTGTAAAACTATTTCTTAGTTGTTGTTTGATGTGGTGAAAACATTGGCTTGGATTTCTTCGAGTTTTCTTTGGGTTTTGGTTCAATTGTTTTGTGTGTTATGTTAGCATGCTGTTATGTTAATTGATTGTATGCTCTTATGCTTATATGATTGTTGTTTGCTTCGGTAGAATTTCCGGAGTGCGAAGCTTGCTATCACGAGTCCCTAGCTTTCGAAGATCGTCAGCAAGGCAAGTCATTTGACCATGTTTACTTTTACAATACCTACGATTTTATTGCATTAGAATTATACCTCCCCACCATGCATGCAATAGGTGAATTTTAAGTTATGTTCTTGAGTAGTATCATGAGGTAGGATGAACCCAATTTCCCTTGTTACCATTGCCCGGGACGAAGTAGTTTATTTTGCTATGCTCAGAGACGGGTTGGTTGAGTGATTCATAAGGAGATGTGAGAGTCAAGATGATGACAACCCCATGACTTCAAGCTCAAGATGGACTTCAAAATTCACCACTGGGTGGAGGATTTGTTGACGGCACCTCGAGAAAACCAGTGGTTGGCCGGGATGCATGGAGAAGCGCCATGACATCTTGCGGAAAGCTTCACCCAGCCACGAAGAGACGGATGGATACCCCATTGACCGAAGCTTACTCTGCAACCGCAAGCCATTATGGGCTCGCTTGGTCAACCCTAGTGTGACTGCCCGACGGCGCTACGAGATGTAGAAGAACGGTAGGATTGGATGGGTACCCAAGTGGCCAGAGGAACTTTTCGAAGACCCTGTTGCTCGTCTCCATCTTCAAACACCATGAAGTGCGTAAGACTTAAAGGAGGGAACGATTCTTGCGGGTAAAGTGCGCAAACCTCTGCAGAGTGAAGATCTAATCGTTAGCCGTGTCCTCTGTTACGACAATTTGAGCCTCTCGAACTTGGAGTATTTCGGATATCTCAACACCGAACTAAATAAATTAATTGAGGGGTTATTTAATAATTGGGAATGAGACATTGGTTGGCGAAACCATCTCAATAACTACCAACATTTTGTAGTATTTGCAAACAAGTCCTTGTTGTAGGGAAAAACCGGCTTTTTCACAAAACAAATGAAACTTAGAGCCCCACAGCCAAATTGCATATAGTGTTAGTAATTTTTCATTGTTATTCTCTTCATGACTTGCCAGCATATTCAAAATGCTGATCTACACGGCTGCAACGCCTTATGTTGCAGAGGAGTTTTCCGATCAGGAGTGAGGCTACGATCCACGCTATGATTGCCCTTTGGAGTCGGATGGACTCGCTATTCGCTCACGCTCCGCAGCTTTATTTAGTTTATTTCTCATGAGTTGGCCTTCGCCTAATTTATTCTATTGTAATAAAGACTCGATATGAGAATTGTGTAATAAATTCAGGTGTGATTGAACTTTGATTATTTCATCAATGTACTGTGTGCCAAGATGATCTTGGGATGATACAAATACACACGTAGACTTGACCGATTTTGGGTCGGGTCGCTACAGAGATGGTATTCGAGCACACGACTGACCGTAGGACGAACCCTTAGGATTGGAAAGCCATAGGAAGAGACTATTTATTTTATGTCCTTATCATTCCGTAATTCTCCCTGCTCATTTCGACTTCTCCGATTTTCAACATTCTAGATGGTCACGAAGTTCACCCCAGCTCTGCTATCGGAGTTTTGCCACCAGATGAGACGATGCCTCTCGGCAAGAAGCTGGTTCAGATCGTGAAGAAGCTGAAGATTGCTCGCCTCAATCACCGGAAGCCTACCAATGCACTTCCGACGGATACCCGCCACAGGATTGAGGTGCACATTCCAGGAGGACCTTCGGAGGACATTCAGAGCCCATTGACTTTGAGTTTACCGATTTCAATTGATCCTCGAAGAGACATGGCGATTTATCATGCACTTGGACACCTCCGAGAAGAGTACAGGCCGAGCTCGACCCATCGACTCGCCATGATTTCTCGCAGAGCTAGGAATGGAGATATCATCCGCACTGTAGAGGACGACTCCATTCTCTCATATGTCCAAGACTTGGAGTGTCTCCTCAGAAACGGGAGATCCGCATCATCAGAACTCAAGGTACACAGAGGCTGTTGTTCCGTGAACTGAACTGGAGGAGAAAGCACACGCAGACTTCCTTGACTATGAAGAAGAAATCAAGGATTTCATGGAGAGAGTCGACAAGTGAAGATGGATGTTGCCGCATTAGAGGAGAAGATGGACTTGGGAGAAGACCTTTTCCGAGTGGAGATGACGGACCTCTCGTGAGCAATGACCAGGATTATGAAGAGAGCTCCACCAAGAAAGCCACAAGAGGAGGCGCCAGATCGAGGACGCCACACCGGAGGACGCCGCACTGAGGACGCAAGGATAATTGATGAAGACATTTAGTCGATCCGCCATGTTATTTTATTTTTCCATCGATCGCTTAGGCCGTTATTTTCGATTAGTCGTGAAATTTGTAATCCGAGATTGAACCATGTTTGAGTTGATTGAATAAATGATTGGTGTGATTATGTTTGTGCATTCATTTGGGTAGTGATATTTTCTCATTAGACCCTTGTTCTATTCTAATTTTCTCATCCACTCCAAAACACCGATGCCTCCGAGACGTGACCCGGTCTCAACTTTCCGCGGAGCTCACCCAGCTGATCCAAAGCAGCAGTAATGCCCTCATGCGATGCTCATCCGTAACTGCAACAACAACAACAACAATCCACCGCCACCACCCCTCGCTGACAACTTGACCCGCTTCCTAAGGCTGAATCCGCCAGTGTTCTCTAGCAGCACCGAGCCGATTGTGGCCGGCGATTGGCTCCGCAAGGTCGGAAGGAGTTAGCCACCGCTGGATGCACAGATGCAGAGAAGGTGCGCTTGTCCGACATCGCCTTGATGGACCTGCAGCCTCTTGGTGGGAGAACTACACCGCCACTTATCCCATCGCCACCATCACGGGATCAGTTCCAAAGAAGCTTTCCGCACCGCCATGTATCACCGGAGCCATGAGTCTCAAGAAGCGGAGTTCCGCAACTTACGCCAGGGAACCGCATCGGGGCAAGACGTGGATGAGTTCAGCGTTAGCTCGCTATGCCCCGGATGATGTGGCCACAGATGCCGCAGCAGGAAAAGTTTCTTGAGGGACTCAATGACGAGCTGGGAATGCAGCTAATGGTGGCTACCTTCAACAACTACCAGAGCTGGTAGACAAGGCCACCATACTTGAAGGCAAGCAGCAGCAGATTGATAGTCGCAAGCGGAAGTATGGCCAGGGAAGTACAACTCGAGCTCAGCAGGCCCTGCTATGCCCCATACTGGAGGGCATACCCATCACACCCATGGAGGACATAATCATGGAGGACATAATCATGGAGGAATGGGAACAACCGCAACCCCGACAAAGAAGACAGCAATGGAAACGGCAATGGCAACCAGCATCGCCCTTCCCCGCTTCGTAAGGATCTGAGTCACATCACCGCTTCAAGTGCCGTAAAACAGGCACTCGCCACCGATCGCCCGGAGGCCAAGCAGAGGAATGGAAACGCAATGGAAGCTCAAAGAAAGAAGCCCAACCTTTTCCTCGTGCTCGTGAACCACATTGACGGGAGGACGCCTATGATCAGCCGATAATCGTGGTTGGTAAGTTTTATTAAATTCACATCCAAAGATTGGTACTTTTGATTCTCGTCCAACGATTCATTCATATCAAGGGTAGTTGTGAAAAGTACGGGTTGCCCACTAGAACCCTTAGAAGCCCTCTTCACGCCGGGCCCAGCAGAGGAGAAATGATGGCAGGCTTAGGTGTCATGCAACCTCAACATCGGAAACCATAAATTTCCGCGACTCATAGTATTGGAAACCTGCACCTTGGATGTATCCTAGGCATGGATTGGTTGACGAAGTTTGAAGGAAACATAGATCGTGCTCAAGAAGACGATTCTGCCACCACCCCGGAGCGTAAGAGGATCAAGTATGTATCCGCACGTATCCCGATGAAGAATCAGTGCATTCTCACGGAGTTGTTCAGAGGAAGTGCCAAGAGTACAAGATTTTCCCGATGTGTTTCCGAGGAATTACCAGAATGCCACCGACGTAGACATTTAATTTCTGATTGAGATATTGCCCGGCACAGCCCCAATATCCAAGAGACCCTATCGGATGCCCCCGAATGATTTGGAAGAGATCAAAAACCAAATTTATGAGCTATTGGAGAAAGGATATATTCGCCAAGCTCGCCACCTTGGGGAGCCCCATTTTGGTAGAGAAGAAGGATGGAACCCCGAGAATGGTTGTGGATTATCGCTCGCTGAACGACGTGACCATCAAGAACAAGTACCTCCGCTAATGATTAATGACCTATTTGATCAGCTAGTTGGAGCCAAGGTATTCTCCAAGATCGATCTTCGATCGTGGTATCATCGCTTGAAGATCCGTGAAAAGGATATACCCAAAACAGCATTTACCACTGTGTATGGTTTATATGAGTATACCGTCATGTCATTCGGATTGACTAATGCCCCCGCATACTTCATGAATTTGATGAACAAGGTATTTATGTAATATCCGGACAAGTTTGTTGTGGTGTTCATCGATGATATACTGATTTTCCAAGAGCGAGGAAGAGCATAAGGAACATTTGCGCCTAGTTCGAGAAACTCCGAGAACATCATTGTATGCCAAGTTCAGCAAATGTGAATTTTGGCTGAAGGAAGTCGGATTCCTGACATGTTATTTCAGGAGAAGGAATAGCAGCTGACCCCACCAAGGTTGTATCACCACCGATTGGCAGCCACCCACCTCACCAAGGAGATCCGCAGTTTTCTGGACTCGCAGGATATTATCGGAGGTTTATTGAGAATTTCTCAAGATTGCCAAGCCCATGACTGAGCTGTTGAAGAAGGACGCAAGTACATTTGGACCGAGGATTGTGAAGCCGCTTCAGTGAATTGAAGAAACGCTTGGTTACAACCCCAAGATTGATTTTGCCGACATACACAAGGATTACCAGTATATTGTGACGCTCTCGCCGTGGACTCGGAGGAGTACTCATGCAGGAAGGAAAAGTTGTAGCCTATACCTCGCATAGCCACGACCACACGAGATGAATTATGCCACACATGATTTGGAGTTAGCAGCAGAGTGCATGCACTCAAGACTGGAGACATTTCCTTATCGGAAACCGCTGTGATGTTTACACAGATCATAAGAGCTTGAAGTATATTTTCACGCAGAAAGAGTTGAACCTCAGGCAGAGGAGATGGCTAGAGTTAATCAAGGACTATGACATGAAATTGCATTACCACCCAGGAAAGGCTAATGTTTTAGCAGATGCTTTGAGCTGTAAGAGTTATGTGAATACTCTTATAGCGGGAGGATTACCCCAGGAGTTAGTCGATGAGACATTGGTTGGCGGAACCATCTCAATAACTACAAAATTTTTGTAGTATTTGCAAACAAGTCCTTGTTGTAGGGAAAAACTGGCTTTTTCGCAAAACAAATGAAACTTAGAGCCCCACAGCCAAATTGCATATAGTGTTAGTAATTTTTCATTGTTATTCTCTCTTCATGACTTGCCGCATATTCAAAATGCTAACTCTAGACGGCTGCAACGCCTTATGTTGCGTAGGAGTTTTCCGATCAGAGTGAGGCTACGATCCACGCTATGCGATTGCCCTTTGGAGTCGGATGGACTCACTATTCGCCTCACGCTCCAAGCAGCTTTACTTAGTTTATTTCATGAGTTACCTTCGTCAATTTATTCTATTGTAATAAAGACTCGATATGAGAATCGTAATAAATTCAGGTGTGATTGAACTTTGATTATTTCATCAATGTACTGTGTGCCAAGATGATCTTGGGATGGTACAACTACACGTAGACTTGACCGATTTTGGGTCGGGTCGCTACAGATCTTCGACGGGTTCGAGCCACGCCAAGCGCCACCAGACCGCCACGAGGGGCATGATCTAGCTCTGCCACCAACAAAGGTCCTCGAGGCTGCACCAGTAGTCCGCCTCGACCTTTAGCTCGAGCCGATCACTGCCGATCGAGGACGGGTGGCTGGACACCACCTGGGGCTGCGATCTCTACAGCGATTGAGCCATACACCTACCCCTGTCCTTTATGGCTCAGAATCTCCAAGGTGCCGGACTCTCTCGACTCGAGCTTTCGCTACTCTTCCAACCGAATCCGATTACCGCTGATCATGGAATTCACTGCCATGACATCTTTCAAAGACTCGCCTTTGGCGACATTCTGAATTCACTAAAGTCTCTCTTTATCGTGAGAGCCCGCCGGATTATGGTCGAAGGTTGGGATGCGACGACGAAGAAAATCAAAGCCCACCCACCACCCACTTCGTGAGCCACCGCCGATGATTTAACCAACATGCTCGATTTTGACTTCAAGACATCGACGTATGGACGACGATGCAGGAGATTTGATTAAGAACCAAATACCCACAGGCAATCGGAAGGCCACCTCGCCATATGACATATACATGGTGGACATCCCAAAAGATGGGAATGGTGATGGAACAGCGGAGGATGACCCTCCAAGAAACAGCCTAAGCGCCGTGTCACGTCAAGGCCGCCTAAATCCCGCCACAAAGAAAAAATGGTGATTCCGCACGGGAGACAATAACACCCCCCAAAGGTCGAAGACAACCCTCCAAAGAAGATTCAGCGCAGGAGAATGGAGAAGCCAGCCCTCATGAGAGAGCGACAGAAAAGAGGTAGAGGATGATAATTACATGCCTCCTCCAAGATGAGGCAAGCCTCGACGATGATTTAATTCATCGTGTCTCAAGATCCCGCCGAACAAGAGCGCTTCAAACGCAGGCTCATGGCCACGGCTAAGCAGCCTCAAGAAAAGCAGCAGCAACAGCTTAGATCTGACCAAGATTTGCTAGCTGACAGATGGATCAAGTCCTGCGGTCAAGAATATGAACTCTAGCGCCTCCAAGAGCTACCTAAGACGCAGGCTGCTACCCGATTAGAGGAGGAAGCACCTAAACCTACATCACCAAAGGCATGATATGGCTGACTCGCCACCTCGTGGTCATGGCATAAGGAGACCTCTCGCCCTCAACTCAAGCCGCACTCACGCCGCCAAAAATACAAAGGCGCTGGGAAATGCGCCAGACCATGCAGATATATTGAGGACAAGGAAAGGCAAACAAGATCGATTCACGGATCGCGTGCGCCTCGACACGTGATTTATAACCGCCACGCCGGATATGGCAACTCCGCCGGGCCGAACACAAGAGACAAAGCTCATTTGAGCTGCGCCGTGATATAGCCCAATACAGAGGCGCCAAGACACCCACTATGCTTCACAGATGAAGTGATGGATCATCAAACCTCGAGGGTTTCAAACCCGAACATTGAATCATACGATGGCACAACAGATCCTCGCGGTTTGGATCGAGGCCTATCTCCTTCACATCCACATGGCCCGCGTGATGATCTACACGCCATCAAATACCTCCCAATCAAGCTTAAAGGACCTGCCCGACATTGGCTTAACAACTTGCCGCCAGAGTCAATTGGTTGTTGGGAAGACCTGAAGCCGCATTCCTCGACAATTTCTGTGGCACATATGTGCTACTCACCGTACGCCATGACCTAAGCCACATAATTCAGCAGCTAGAGGAATTGGCCGACAATTCTGGACATGGTTCTTAACCAAGAAAAATCAAATCGTCGATTGTCCGGATGCCGAGGCCCTTGAAGCCTTCAAACACAACATCTGCGACGAGTGGCTTGCCGGGCACCTAGGACAGGAAAAGCCGAAATCCATGGCAGCCCTCACAACACTCATGACCCGCTTTTGCGCAGGAGAGGACAACTGGCTAGCTCGTAGTAACAACGTGACCAAGAGCCCTGGTAATTCGGATACCAAGGACAGCAGTGGTAGGTCGCGTCACAACAAGCACAAGCGCCGCATTAACGGCGATAATGCTGAGGATATGGCAGTCAATGCCGGATTCAGGGGCTCTAAACCCGGTCAGCGGAAAAAGCCATTTAAAAGAAATACTCCGGGCCCGTCCAATTGGGACCGAATACTCGATCGCTGTGCTGATACATGGCACTTCGAAAAGTTAGCCAATCACACCAACAGGGATTGTTGGGTGTTCAAGCAGGCAGGCAAATTAAATGCCGAAAACAATGACAAGGGGTTGCATAGCGTTGACGAGGAGGAGCCCCAGCCGCCGAACAATAGAGGACATAAGGGCTTCCCCCCTCAAGTGCGGACGGTGAACATGATATACGCAACCCACATACCCAAAAGGGAGCGGAAGCGTGCACTAAGGGACGTATATGCGATGGAGCCAGCCGCCCTAAAGTTCAACCCGTGGTCTTCCTGCCCGATCACTTTTGATCGAAGGACCACCCCACTAGCATCCGCCATGGTGGATTCGCCGCATTGGTTCTAGACCCAATCATTGACGGATTTCACCTCACCAGAGTCCTAATGGGCGGCGGCAAGAGCCTCGAACCTCGCTTTATCAGATACAAGGCGCAATGGGCATAGACCCATCAAGGATTAAACCCACGAAGACGACCTTCAAAGGCGCCATACCAGGTGTAGAGGCCAATCAGACAGCTCGCCATACACTTGAAGTGGTCTTCGGATCCCCGATAACTTCCGGAGCGAGGAGTTAATCTTTGACATAGTCCCGCTCGCAGCGGCTATCATGCACCGCTTCGGACGAACCACATTTGCAAAGTTCAATGCGGTGCCGCACCACGATATCTCAAGCTCAAGATGCCAGGTCCTCGAGGAGTCATTACGGTCAATGGAAACACCGAACGCCTTCTCCGGACGGAGGAGCATACGGAGGCCCTCGCGGCGAAAAGTACAAAGTAGCCTCTTAAGGCAATTCTCGAGTCCGCTATTAAACGCCCGACACCATCAAGCCGCCCCGAGTAACCTACAACAAGACCGCTCGCACGCTCCGAGCACGCATAGCAATGCGGCCCAAGCCCCAGCCCTCGCGAAATTGCGAACCAGATTACGCTGCATATAATTACGCCCGGAAATACCATGGGCATAGGGGAAGGCACGACCACGGATGCCCGCATGCGGCTCAACCGCACTGTGGGCCCCGATTGTGTCATTCTTTTTTTTCTTTTACTTTCAGACTCCGTTTCACGAAGCCCCGTCAGCATTAGAATCGCCGAACACACGATGCAACAGCCAGGAAGCGTAAAGCCACGCCGAAAGTGTCCAGTGGTCTCTATTACGAGCAATATATCTGTTTTACACACCATCCCGCTGCTTACCCCTCGAGGGAGACATGTTAAAAGTCCCGCCCCTTGCTTATCGTGATTATTTGTATCGCTCGCTCCTATCGCTGCCCTTTTGAATAAACAATATATAGCTTCCGCCTATTATTGAATTCCTTTTTTTTCTCTATATATATATATGTTCATTTATGACATTGTGCAACCGCACACTTTGGTATGGGCAATACACTCAGGGCTTAAGTACCCCATAACATGGTGTGATAACTCCAACACTTTCACAAGTGCGGCACCTCAACTTATAGCATTATATGCATCGGCTCCAATCATGTCTTGGGTCAATAGTTGGGTTTGCCTGCCCCATGTTTTGGTACCTTATGTTCCGTTATATCGCTAAGGTAGCGCTGGGAGAACCACCGCGATTGTGCCCCGTTGAGCTGGGTTAAGCACCTCAAGGAGAAAGCTAAAACTGACCGTCATGATAGGGCGAGAGCCGGTCGCTGTTCGGGAGGTTTTCGAGTCCCTAAAGACTTATGCTGCTTAGAGCGAGGAGTCGCCATTGTCCGGCCTAAGGCGTGGATAGCGCCCCGAACTCGGTCTTCCAAATACTAGGGGCTTCACCAAATTAAAATTATAGAATTCTATGGCTAAGGAGAGTGTTCAAGCATTATAGTCCGTTGCCTTGTTCCTGTTGTGTTGAGCGCCTCAAGGACCCAAGAATGGGAACAAGAGCGCCAAGTTTATCCTTAACACCCCAACACTGTGGCATGGGGGCTGAAGCCGACGACTCGCCATCTCTCAAATTTAATTAACAGCCGCATGTAGGTAATATTTTAAATTCAAAAGTGTTGCTTTCACAGATATGAACAAGTTTTCAGCGCACACGATAACAAATGCGAGTCTACTAAAAATTATATCTTTGGAGCATTCATCCGCTTATAAGGCAGCACCCTTCAGACGCCTCATAATACATTCCAGGCTTGCATGCTCTTCTTCGTGGTGGTCCGTCTGTCACAAGCTTCAACGCCCATCTTGCCCTCAAAGGCACCTTAGCAGGGCAAGGGCCCTACGGCACATTCGATGCGCACGGAGCGCTTGATGACTTCAACCCATGGACAAAGGCCCACCACCGCCTCACCAGCCCGAAGTAGCTGCCAGCATGGCTTCCTTAGGCCACACCAACTATGAGGTTCTTCATGGCCTGTTCGCCACCTTATGGAGCTCGACCAACTGCTTCAACTGGTCGCTAAGGGCACCAGTGTCCAGCCTCAAGATACCGAGACCAAAACACCTTCTCCGCCGAGCTTCCTCCTCGGCTCGGTAGAATGCGGCAAGATCAGCCACACTCAAAGGCAGATGTGCGAATGCTCCGGAGAGCTCCGGATTCGGTAAGTAATGATAATTCACTTGCACATGCTTGCTTTGCATATAGAATGCCTTACCCGCCGCTATCTTCTTCATCGCCTCAATCTCCCGGAGGGCTTTTTGGGCTTCGCCTTAGCGGCCTTGGCGCTCAAGGGCCGAGGCGAGCCTGACTCGAAGTCTTTGAGTCACGCCCAAACTCTCGTGTTTTTCCACGAGCCTGAGCTCTTGCCGCACCTCCGCCACCCGCCTCTCCTGCTTCTCTCGCCAGTATAGCCCAAGGCCGCATTGCTTTCGCCTTAGACACCGCTTCCTTCGTGGTCGCCACCTCGCTCGTGGCCCCCGCAATATTCACGTTATTCCTGTCATTTTTTGCAAACACATCTTTAAATACTCCCATAAGTTATTACTTACCTTCCTTGTCCTCAAGCTGCTTTTTGAAAAGTCCGAGCTCGCTCGGACCGCCGAGGCTCTGCTTAATGCATCAACCTCCGCAACAAGGCGGGCAGAGGTCAAGCAGCGCAACCTGCATTCCCATATTGACATACTTATGTTAGACTCTCAGATATCTTTTAGATCCTCGCCCGCTATTTCTTTCCAACACCAAACTGAGCATCGGGCTACCGCCTATGTGGTAATATTTTTAGATATCTTAAATACATACCTCAAAGCCTGTTAGAAGGCTCAGACAAGCCACCAGCCCGCTTGGCGGACTGAACTTTCTCGATCACCGCACTCATAATAAGGCGGTGTTTCGCCGATGGAAGCGCCTGCGCCCATCAAATCATCCGTGCCTCCGGTTGGACGGAGGTCACCGGGCGTCGCAGTCCTGCCCTTCTTACGGTTCTCTGAGACGGAGTCCGCATAGGGCCGACTTGAAGCCCTTCGGGTTTTATCCCTTGAGCCCGGATTCGGAGGTCGCTTTATGGGCGCCCCATAGCCACCTCCTGGTTGGGCCCTTTGGGACTCCACCCGGCGCCATCTCAAGGGCGGAGGAGACGAGGCGGTTGGAAGTGAGGTGCTATTCACCTCCGACGAATCCAGGAGCCACTGACGAATCGTCGAGCCCATCCTTGGGCGGGCAGATGGTTATATCCGCGCTATAAGATGTTGTGCGACAAATGAAACGCCATGAGTTATTCCGTGTCCGGACACTTACGATTTTGCCAGGGCTTGGTCCTTGAGCCCACCCTCTTCGCCGCTGCCGGCATTGGCGGTAGTCCGGAGGAAGGGTCCTTCCTTCTGATTCCTTCCGCCTCCCCGGTGGGGCGGCTTCCTTTCTTCTCTCCCCCACCGGGAGAGGCTCTTTTCCTCCTCCTCGCCTTTGCGGGAGGAGTCCGCCAAGGCCATCGGACGATGAGTCCAATAAGACTGCACCGGAACTCTTCGAGTTTCCGTGGCCTTCTTCTTGGTTCTTTTTCCGCACCACGGAGGTGCCGGAACCAGCAGCCCTGGCAATCAAAGGGCCCACTGGTCTTCGGCAAGGAGCCGGACAATGATCTGTCCGGACGCCTTCACCAGTCCTGCAAAGGTGAGGGAGTTTTAGATGCCACATAGAGTCAAACTATGAAAAAGTGTCCCGTAAGGGTAGAATAACTTACCTCGCTGGCTTGATGTCATGAGCTGAATCCGCGATCTTCGTAGCGGATGCGGAGCTTCGCGCCTTTGAACAGCACCTTCCGTGCATCTTCGCACGAGTGTCAAGAGCCGCACAAGGTTCGGCGTCAGTGCCGGATCAAACTCCCACAAGTTGAAGGCCCGCTGCCGGCATGGGAGAATCCGCGGATGAGCATCACCGGATTACGCTGACAAGCTTGAGATTCTTGTCCACCAAGTTTCGGACGCAGGTTTGAGTCCGCCAACTCTTCCGACTATTCCCACATCAGGCCCATCTCTTTCCATGAGGTGAGCCGTGTGGGGAAGCCAGATCGGAATTTGGGGCCGCCCCATTGAGAGCGCTGCTCGGTGATGTAGAACCACCCCGATTGCCACCCCTTTATGGTCTCCACAAAGGAGCCCTCGAGCCATAGGACGTTGGCCATCCTGCCCACCATGGCACCTCCGCACCCGCTTGGCGGCCGCCCACTACCTTTGGCTTGACATTGCCATTAGCCGAAGTGGGGCTGGATGCAGAGGAAGGCCTCGCACACGACGATAAACGCCGAGATGTTGAGGATGAAATTCGGGCCGATCGTGGAAATTCAGGCCGAGTAGAACATGAGCCCCTGGACTAATGGGTGAAGTGGAAACCCTAGTCCGCGGAGGAAGTGGGGAGGAACACCACCTCTCATGGGGCCTGGGTGGGATGAGCTGCCTCGCTGGGGAGTCTATGCGCCGATATCGCCGACAAGTATCCGCCTTCCGCAGCTTTTTGATGTGCCCTCTCCGTGATGGAGGAGGCCATCCACTTGCCTCCCGCCCCCGACATAGTTGGAGAAGGTTGAGGGATGCGCGGACTTGGGCGCCTGGAGCTCGAAAGGCGGAAATGGATAAGCAAAGGAGCAAGAAGGCGGTGTGAAAGCGGATCCTTATCCCTTATATGGACGGACAAAGCTATGCGCCCCGCCGGGGTTGGGCTGCGATATATGCCAAAGGATGGCTTATCATGGAGGGGGAGAGAACGTCGCCGGTGCTCGAAACGGGATGAGGCGAAGACATGCACGCCGGGCGAATCTACCTAGCTTCAGTGGCTCTCCGAGGAGATAACACCCCATCCGCTGCTCAAGGGGTCTCCGTGATGATCACTATGGCAAAGTGAGTACAAGATGCTCCTTGAATCGTTCGGGGAGAGGAAGGAGAAGGGCACGGCTAGCTCTTCTCTCCTCTATGCGTGTGTCTAAAACTACTATGTTCCAACCCTTTGTATGGGTGCCCGGGGTTGAGATAGGCTCACCTCGGGGTACAATGGTAATCCGCTGGTGTGGGTCCAAACCGCTGCCTCTTAAGTCACCGCCTTCTCTCCGCCACTTCGGGGCCCGCCGACCAGGGGCCTCGGGCCGACGGCCCAGCATGGGGCCGATAGCCCTTGTCCGCCAAGGGCGGGTCTTGCCGGCCGCGGATTATCAGAGCTGTGCTTTTAATGACGCTGGTTTATCATGGGGTCATGGCAACAAGTGTCGCTACCGGCGGGCGATCACCGCTGCCATTCCCCGCCTCGCCCGATAATGGCGATGGAGCCCGAGAGGGGCCGGCCGACTCCCCGGAGGCCGACTCCAACGGGTCCGCCTTGAGGCGCCTTGCCGCTCGGTAATCCCGCCGACAGGCGGGTCCTGCCGCCTCGGTCGAGACAGACAGCCATCGTGGGTATGCAGGATCTGCCCACGAGGCTGATGTCGTGGCTGGCATGGTAACAAGGGCGCCGGACGGAGATCTTCGCCAAGACGGGCGCTCGCGGACCATACCTGCCCTTTTATGAGTAGGGCAGGGATGGGCCGCGAGGCGGCTTTATCCCATCCCGCCAGAATCGCCAAGCCGGAGGTGGTTGACTCGCGGGCCGACTCCCGAGCCGCCTCACCGGAGGTCGCTGGCTTGGAGTCGGCTCGCCTGCAGGCCGCCTCTGGACTCGCCTAGAGGGGCTGGCGACTTTGTTGCCGACTCTCAAGGCGGCTCTTTGTCTTGGGGTCTCGAGGGGCGCAGTCTGCCCCGATGTTTTGAAAGGTTCAGGGGCTCGGGTCCGCCTACCCGTGGCCCATTACTCCGACAGTAGTCCCCGAAGCTGGTGGGGCGCCGAGGGCTGCACGTCGAGGAGCCTCGACAGCTTCATCCCTTCGGTAGAAGAATCTGGACTCGGCCCACCATCTCCATCTTGAGCCGACTGGATGGAGTCGGCCCTGCAGAGGGCTGTCTTTCTCTTCAAAGGTTTCGAAGGTCGCAACGGGATCCGGCGGCGCGTGCTCGATAAGCTTCCCCGCAGCCGCCTGCCAGGGCCCGCCACGCAACGCCACGTAGCAGGCTGGCCGCCAGCCCACGCTGCGACAAGACAGGCCTGCCAGCGGGCTCGCTGCTACCACGCCGGGCGCCGCAGCGGGTCCGCTGCGGTCGCGGCGGGTAGTTGTTTCACGCCTGCTATCGCGCAGTAATCGCCGGGTTTAAATCGTATGGGGACGGGCGCGCAAGCATCCCACGCCGGCTTCACAGCCTAGGGCGCTTATAAGTAGGCCGGGAGGGAGGGGCGGATGACGCGCGCACTCTCTCTTCCCGCCTCGCCTGCTCGCCTTCTTCTCGCTCCGCTGCGCCAACTCGTTTCATCTCGCCACGCGCCGAGCCTCGCTTTTCCTCGCCCACCATGTTGAGCCTCGCCACGCCAGGAGATGAGCTCTCATTCGCCGCCAAGGCCCCACCGTGCGGCGCTGGCGCAGGGACGGCTCCATCATTGATGACGATATCATCGAATTCCTTCGCCAAACACGCCGCATCCCCGGGAGCCACCTAGTGCAGACTCCGCCACGGAGGGCGTAAATCACGCTGGCGCGCGGATGAGGGCGAAGCGGGTCATTTTGCGCTGCACTCATGCGCTGGCTAGGCTGCCGGCGAGCGGCTTCTTCCGCTACTACGGAGTTCTTCGGCTCAAACCGCACCACCTCACCCCCAAAACGGTGGTGTTGTTCGGGTCAGCTTCGCATCCTGGCGCGGTTGGTTTTCGGAGTTCTCCCACCATCGAGCTATGGGGAATTCTTCCAAGCTTGGGACCCACGCCGCCGCAAGGCCGGCTCAGGCGGCATGTTCATAGCCAAGAGGAGGCCGTGCCCGAGAACCCTTTCCCCGCCATCTCCTCATCAAGTCGGTGAAGATGTGGCAGCGCTCATACTTCTACGTTAAGAACGCCGCCTCAAGGCGATCGGGTCAACTTGTCGCTTTACGTGGCGGCGGCGAACAAGGGCCGAGCCACCAGCTAGTCCTATAGGGCCCGGACGCCGACTTCAAGAACGCCGCTTGCCGCTGCTGCTTCGCTGTGATGATACAAATGAGGGCCTGACTGGGGCAGACTTGTTAGCCGCCTTCGTGGCGCGCCGAAGTTCTCCTTCTTAATATCGCACTCATCTGACCTGCTGATGAGCGGCCGCCGACCCCAGCCAGCTGTGCTCCAAGGAAATGCCCACGCGGAGGTGGTGGACACGGTGAACTTCTTGGCGAATCGCGCCTCACGGAGGAATGGCAGTTCGGCAAGGAGCCATACTGCCGCCAATCCCCCGCCGCTGGTAAGTCGCCTCTGCTTCTTCGCTTCTTCTTCAGCCGGATCCGCCTAATTTTCCTAGGTTTTTTCCGACTTAGAATCCCCTCATGCCGCCTTCGGTTGGCGCCGCGGGGCCGGCCCGTGAATTCGTCCCCGACCGGGCGGAGAGCGACGCCGACGACCCCGATTTGGGCGTGGCGGCGATGGAGGCCGACGCCGAGGGAGGAGGAGGGGCCGATGACTTCATGCCCTCGGCCCCTTTGCTGACTGGCCCGATGATGACGGCGAGAAGGAAGTCGCCCCCCGCCGCCAGCAGAAAGCCGGCCATCCAGGCGCGAGCTCCTCCGCCGCCTTGGGGGGTCGAGGCGGCGGGAAGAAGCGCCGGGACGGCCCGAGTCTGCCAGGCGGCCGGGCCAAGAAATTCAGGGGAGCGGCCGCCGCGACTCAGCGTGAGGAGGCGGTCGCGAAGGCTAATCGCCTGTGAAGGAAGTGAAGAAGCCACCGCTGGTCTCCGTAAGTATATTTTATTCTGTCTTGTTTTTCTTCTGGTCCGCCTTGCCCGAGTTTTCTCATGTCTTTTTTCTCATCGTGGCTCCTCACTTTGAGAGGGTCGCCGCCTCCGGCTATGGGGTCGGTGGAGACGCCCGCCAATAGTCGGGCGGGTTGACCTAGCGCCGGCCCGGGAGGCAACGGAGCAGAATGCGCAGGAGAAGCGCGACGAGGAGGAGGCCGCCACAGAGAAGGCGGAGGCCGAGAAGGCGGTCGGGTTGGCCCGGCAGCAAAAAGGCGAGCCGAGGAGGCTGCTACGCTTTCGCCGCACTGCCGCCACTCGCTGAGCTCAGCCACCACCGCCGGAGTTCACGGGCAGCTTGAGGGAGTCGGTGGTGAGGTCCCGCCGCAGGAGGGAAGGCGGCGAGGTCTTTCACCGGCGCGCCGCGCCGCCCGGCCGCCCACCGCAGTCCGAGATCGCGCAGCAAACAGCCGGGCGGACCCGCCAGCGGCCGCCGACGACAACGAGGTCGCATGCAGCTGCTTCGTCGCCGCCAAATATGGGCGCCGTTTTGAGAAGGCGACCGCCGCCGCTTCTTTGAGACCGGGCGCCGCCAGTCGGGCTATCTCGGCGCTGAGGCGATAAGCGCTACCACAAGGTGGTGCGAGGAGGCGCACGGCCCGCTGAACACGGGCGCCTCGATGTCCAAGCGAGGCTGCGGGCTGAAGGCGACGCCATCCAGAACCTCTCCAAGGCGCACCTGGCATCGCGATCCGCCGTGCGGGTGTGTTTCATTTTGAATTTTCTGTTTCTTCGTAAGGCCAAATAAGACCCACTGGTGTAATCCCGAGCCTCGGGCCGCCGCCGAGCAGCAGCCCGAACTTTATTTGCTTACTTCCAAGTTTTTACCGTCTCGAATTCTTGTCGCAGGAGTATCACAACCTCCAAGGCTACGCCTTCAACCGCAACGCTGAAGAACTGAGCAAGTGGGCTGCGGACTTGGCGAGGAGCCGAGGTGAGTTTTTTTCATGGGCGCGCAAGGCACCCAAGCTGGCTGTAGTCCTCGAGATTCGGGCCGATCGCTACGCAGCCAGGCCGATCTTCCCGGCGTTTTCTTAACCGATTTACTTCAAGGCCCTTCTTCTTTTTTATTCTTCGTAGTCCAACGCCGCCTGGGGCAGCAGGGTACGGCCGAGACCGCTGGCGCTGCCAAAGAGGAGGAGGCGGCAAGCTCGCCGCAGAGCGCGACCTGCTGGCTACGCAGGCTGGCGGAGCAGCAGGGAGCTTGCTGGCTGGCGGCGCAGTCGAGGCGGAGAAGAAAGAGACCGCTTCCCGCCGAATTTGAGAGCGAAGGCCCGCTCGACCGACAGGGAAGCGCAGCTGACCTCCCGGCCATGAAATCAAGATATCGCCGATGGTAAGTTTGCTTTTACTTTTTCTTTTGCCGACTCGTTGCTGCCCTGTTTTTCTGACGGCTTCTTCTTCTTCTGGCAGACTTCTTCCCTGGTCACACGCAGACGACCAATCAGGCCATCGAGGCCGAGCGCCGAGGCGCGGAGGGCGGTGGCGCCGAGATCGCGCTAACGCCTTTACCTTGACGAGCAGCTCCCGAGCATTGAGGTTCGCTCGCTGTCGGGCGACGGATGCTGCGCCGCCTTCAGCAGCGGTCGGTGCTCAGCGACGCTACCTCAGGCCTGGACATGCCGGTTCTCAGAGTCCCAGCCGGACCGCCGACCGGCCGGAGGTCGCGCTGGCCGCCTTGAGGCTTGGAAGGGTTCCGTGGCTCGATGGAGCTCGCACGAGCCCTGGAGTTCGCTAAGGCGTGGTATCTAGGGCTCGACCTGGACCGCTGGCC